>CALNHX010009903.1:0-45080 GCA_940337035.1 Agriotes lineatus
AATCACTGTTCATTAACACTCTTTTTTACTAACTTCACTTCACTAACTTTTAGGTAATTTTGAAAATAAATGTGCAGCCCTCCGTAGCACAATTGTATGCTTGCTATAAGTCACATGCAGGTTATTTATTGCAATCCACTGTGTTAAGGGTAATGTGGGTTATGATGTAAACAAGCTATTACGCTTACGCTTAAGGAACAGATTCAGTAGAAGCTCCTCCCATAAAAGAGCACTAAATTTAATTAAAATTTTTCTATCGCTAAGCCGGTTGTACACAGCTCAATTTCATTTGAAATTAAACAATGATACTTTATCACGTTATACAACTCACGAAAGAAAAATCTTGCATTGCCAGATATATGCTTACGACTTTAATTTTTAAACTACCACAGTGTCTTTGTGCTGAATAAGTCTATAAAATGTATCACTCCCAAGATTTTATTATAGATTTAATATGAAGTATTTTATTTTCATAAACAATCGAGTTATGAGCAAAAAGTACTATTTACTACACCATGCTTGTTTAATCAGAAAATAAATGCTTTAATTACATGTACATCCTAATACATAAATGTATGCTGCGCCTGGTTGCTTGTGTGCTTCACTTTTTCAGCACTAATCAACTTTACAACACGAACTTGTAATGGGCCTGATTCGCGTCACCAGAGCTTTTAATTTTTTAAACCCGCTAGCATAAAGCTGATCTGTAAATTTTGATGTTGCAGTATTTAGATTGAAATCACGTCCAGGTGAATTTCTGTGCTCCCCGATAGTGCAGTAAGTGCAAACAACGCCAGTCCATCTAAAAATAGAATTGGAGGAAACCACAGTCCATGGCTTTTTTGTTTAAGCTTGTTTAAGCAAGCAGGTGCTTGCAAAAATAGCAACTGACACTTGCTGGGGTTGATATATGAGCCCCCAGAAGTACAGCGCAACATTGGAAATTATTTAGAAGGTCCATATAATTCTCAGCGGAAAGTTGATACAGCGACTTCAGGGTGCAGTCCATCGATTCAGGTTTTTGCTTGCAGCAAAAGAGGAAATCGTTCATTTACAAACAAGGTATTTGATTGAATCCACAACCCAGTTTTAAACTGCTACGTATTTGGAGTATAGCACAATATTGCGTAATATTTCAACATTAAATCGCGACGCCAGATCAGCAAATATCTGCTAGCGGCTACGCGCGTAAGCAGACCCATATTAAAGTGAATATGGTGGAGTGCGCGGAACATACTTTCGTGAACTTTCATGTTAGCATTAATGTCTGACATTTTATTATTTGTATGCCGTGCAAGCTGTAAATGCGTGTAGAAGTTAGCTTTTAGCCTGTAGCCATTCAACTACACTTTAAGCTTGTGTTTATTCATATGCTAATGATAAAGTGTCAAAACGAGTAGCAGTTAGCCTTTAGCCCATAGCCACTAAATTAAACTTTACTTACGGCGTGGATTATTTGCGTATTGCTGTTTAGTATTTCGTTTATATGTATGTATACTATCATATAGAGTATATTGTGTTTATGTAAGCAGCCTTTGCTTTTATTTCTAGCGGGAGTGTTTATTTTCAGGTATTTTAGGTATGAACAACGCAAGCTCTGAGCAAAGCGGTGTTGACAGTCCCATAGCCACAACTGAGGTAAGAAACGAGTCTTGTGCATTGACGTCTCTGTTAGCTAGCAAACAAAGAACAATTAAAATCTAAAGTTAATTTTTACCACTACAGAACGCTACGCCTGCCTGCATAATTTTTTCAGCACAATCTAATGACAATGACACAAAGTTTCCTGCTACTTTATTTAAAATTTAATTTGAAAAATGCCAATTTAATTAGAATAACACCATCTATAGGATGGGAAAAACTTGTTTGTTTGTTTGTTAAGGACAAGTTTTAACGCCTATATGTTGTTTTGCATTTTAAGTTCAAGTAAACGTTGTTGTGCCACTATTTGAATGATAGTTGATAATTTTGATCATGTAACGCAGTTCCTTTGTGCAGAATTTAAAGTCATTACTGTTTGGAATGTAGGCATGTCGTTTGCCATTTTACCGCTGTGTTTAGTTTAAACGTCGCCATTTAACACGACTAACCCCTTTCGCATATATTTTCAACCGTAATAAGTAATTATCGTAATGTTCATTGCCACCTTTACATATTTTATTATTTCAATAGAGTTCATTGTTAGTTACTTATGGTTTTCGTTGATGTTTGCATGCATATTTGTGTTTTGTAGATGATTGTAAGCAAGTGTAACGATAGGTAGGTTCGATTCAGCTGTTGCGCCGCCTCGAGCTGGCCAAGGGAGAAGTAGAAAGCTGGGCCCACTTCCTTCCACTTTCAGAGTGGGTCTACCTGTGTTGCCAATTTTCCCGATTTAGCCCGAAAGTGGTGGCGTCTCGATTATTTAACATCTTTTAGTTCGTTTACTGGAGTGCCGCCCTACTTCTAAGGTAGAAAAGAATCCGCCCTTCTAGCTGAGCATCTCTAAAGCCGGACCCTTGTGTTACAGCCCATTGTAACGGGGATTAGGGCTGCGAATTTGGTTAAATTTACTGATTGTGTCGTTTACGTTAGAGCCAATTGTTGTTTTTGTTGTGTAAAACCTTGTTGTGGCTGTAACAAGCTGGCTCTCAAGCGTGTGGATTTGTTTTGCCCACTTGAAGGTCTGGTTTGTGTCGTTAATAACGTTTGTGGCTGTAACACTATGTTTGACACTGCTAAAATTTTATATAAAATGCATGCAGACATAATTCCTGTGGGACTTTGACCATACAACCATAACAATCAGTGTCTAAGGTACATAAACTTCCACATGTGTAGACCTTCTACATAGCAAACAATTAACATCTGGGAAGTTGTAATAATATGTGAAAGTCTAAAATTTGGTGTATACATTCTCTACTCCTCAAGCTACTTACCCGGCATGTCTCCCAAAAGGCGGTAACTCATAACGGATTTATTATTGAACCTTTTCTTCTGATTATACCGTACCAAGACTGCATTAATAATGCCAATGAGTGCCCAGTCTCACTGCACCATAGTAAATGTAAATTCAAAGGCTTCAATTTTATGATGCATTTTACAGCCCTACAAGATCTCGTCTTTTAGGTCAGCTTATAAAGCAAGAATGGAACGACTGCGAATACATTTTGCAAATGAATCCCTTGGCTTACATCAGCAATGACAAACCACATGGAAACGAGCGCCTCTTTCTGGACAAAATTTGGGAGAAAGATATGCAACTATTTTCGGAGTTTCTCGATGCAAAGGTATTACAATTTGAACATAACCTCAAACGCGAATGTCTAGCATTATTCTTTTATTTCAGACTGCCTGCGTTATGAAAATTAAGTCCTACCTTGCGGATCACCCAGAATTTAAGAATATGATGGCCGACTACGTGCAGAGCACATTGCTCATGAAACCAGAAGACATTTTAGACTTTACAATTAAGCATTTCACGCGGTATTATCCACACAATAAGCAATGCAGCGCAAATAATCTGCATGGGGAATAGCTTTAATAATACTTGAATGTACACAAATCTTAAATTATAGTAAAGCACGTACTACCAGCCTCGTTGTACTTACAAAAAGATAGAGGAGATAAACGTTGCAATAAGTAGCCAATGCTACGTCTTCTTAGTGGGATGACAAATTCCACAGTTGGCAGAGGGGCTATGAAGGCACTGCTCGTGGAAGCAATGCTTGCAATTATAAACTATTACATTAGATGTGCGTGACAAATCTGTAAATGCAAAATACTAAACACTGAAAATTTGTGACAATTTGTAGCTTACCTCGTACGTTGATAATAAGACGGTGGCAAGCACCGCACAGAGACTGATCTGACATGGCGATACCTTTCTGCTGACTCCGCACCAATTTATTGTGCAAATTGAAGTAGTCAGATACTAAAATTTTCTTGCAACCCTCTTGCACCGACACCTGTAAAAAATTTGTATAATTTTTAACTCTTTGACCATTTGCTTTTACTCAAGTTACTCTTCGTTTTAACAGAATACAAAAAACATTAAACTTAAGATAACAAACTTCTTTTTTAAAATAACACCAAAAACAAGTCGTGTTCAATCTAATTACAACATCTTGTGACGTTTGCGTCTGTGTAAATTAGTGTTATACATAAATAATGTGCTTGAATTTGAACGCCGCCATCCTAAGTCATAATTGGCGTTTGATCTCCAGTACGCGAAGACTTGGTGATAAGGGACAACGACACAGCAGTGCACAAGTTTTCGCAAGAAGTGCATTTCCAGCCGGATCCTCCCAAAAGATGGCCCAGATAGAGGAAAAATGAGAAGAAAGATTCCCGGAGAATACCTCCACAACCTGCTCCTAAACTACCCCTCTGGCTTACCGATATTGGTACCGGAGAATACCTCTAAATCTAGGTTCCAAACTACCCTTCGCCTCGCCGATTCTCGGTAGCAAACATCCCCCACCTTCTCCTGCAACCCCCAGTACACACCTCGCCGGCGGGCCCAGATGGGTGTAGGGCACCCTGTTGTCTTCAAACTACACATCCGGCCTCGAGAATGTGCACTTACGGATAAAATACCTCTAAAATAACTACATGTGGCCCATACTCTGTGTGTCTACAAACCAAGCCATTTAATATTGGTAGTTTTAGCTCCACAGCATGCAGCACAGCTGCAGAGGTACTCTGACCAAGCCAGTCCTTCTGCTGGCGTGGTAATTAGGTTCCGGGTCTACATTTTAGCATAAGTTTATTTATAAAAACGAGATATAATATTAGAAACTATATACATCAGGGTTTCTCAACCTTGGGGTTGCGACCCCAATGGGGGTTGTGGGAGATGTGCTTAGGGGTCGCAAAGAGCATTGTGAATGTTCTAATACTGTAACGTTAACACCTGAACAAAATTCAATTAGTACATAAATAGTATGCTTGGAACTTGTGCATTGCTAATACGTCACAATCAAGGCTTGTATTTTTTTATGATTTATTTATAACTGACCCTTAAACAGTAATATGTATTACTGATACCAGGGTCTACTATACAAATACAATACTAGATTGTTACATTCTAATTTTTAAACACTTGGAGCGTCTGATTTTATGCAAAACATAGTGCATTATTGCAGATCTCGATTCCAAGCTCTGACATCCTGAGATAGGTGGCACTCGTGTAACGAAACAAAAAAAATTGTTTGTTTGGGTGTTGTCTTTTCTCTTGCTGTTTTGGCGTCCATTTCGGGATGGAATTGTAAGTTGCTTATTTTGAGCCAAGAAATTGGGCTTCCTCTTGCCGTTTGTGCCTATTTGTGATGGAATTGTAGTGCTTGAAAGTCTCCATGGATCGGAATCCGCTAAATAGTGCTACGCAATGATTTCTGCTTGATCCTTGGTATGTAGTGTTGTTTGTTTAATTTCTTGTCTAATTGGAAGCTTCCTACATAGGGGACTTCGTACGGGGCTTTGTACGAGGTTTAATAGGCAGCCGACTTCTTCTTTGGGGCCAGCTCCTTGGCGTCTCAAATTCACTTGACAGCTCCGATTTAAATGGATCAAATCCTGGTGATGTCAAACTAGGCCACGGGACCCGTTGCTTCATGGAAAAGGTTTGACAGCTGACACAGTTTTTCGTCGACCCAAGGTGCTGTACAATCGATTACTAAATTTAATTAAATTGCGTTCAGTGCAACCTTTTTGCTACTCGTTGCATTTCATGTGCCTTGTTTATTAGTACTTGTGTATTAAATCTTTCTACTACGGTCAAGCTCGTTGAAAAATAGTTATAATTTAGGAATTCAGTTGAAATTTGTAATTGACTTTATGCCAGGACTTGTCCTTGCTTAGTTAGATTCGTTAACTGAGGTTTAACATTTAAATACCCATTTCTGGTATTGCCGTGACTTGAACGAGGTAATACTGTCACACGAGCGGTTTCATTTATAAACCAATGTGGCTTCTGGTAGTGCGCTTACACAGATCTGTTTAATTAGTACAAACACCAGGTATTAAACGTGGGTAATATAGAGCTATGAATACATAAGGCTCTCTTTTGACGTGTACAGAACTAGACTAGACTATTTGTCGGGAGCTAAATTTACTTAATTACTCTTGTCATTAAATTTTGATTACATTAAGTAAAAATTGAGGTCCTAATTAAAGTCAAACGTCGAATTGCCGTAACATGTGTTTATGCTAAATAGCCTTTATGTTACATTTATCTGGTTTGCCCTTCTGGTATTAATCCTTATGTACAGACTGTATCGAATATGTTAGAACCGTTGTGGGTATTATATATACACAAGTGAAATCTGTCTTTTATTTGCTACTGTGTCGAATCTCTGCTTTCTTGTATAAGCAATTTAGGTTCGCCGTTACACGTTTCAACGGGGAGTATTAATATGAAGCTACAATGGCGTGGCGCCCTAGGATCCTGGTAACTCAGGTAATTTGTTCTTTGGAACCCACTCCCATCTGCGACTGAGTGGTCGCGAGCGTAAACTCCCAAAGCTACCCCTATTTGGTGGCAGAGATTTATAAGCAGGTAAGAGCGCGGAGAGACATTGTGTTACAATACATTATTGGTCTTAAATTGTTGTATCGTAATAGTAGGGGGGGTTAACAAGATGAATACAATACTTGTCTACTTTTTTACATACAGCATAATAATAAAATATTATTTTAGATAATGCACATAACTTATTTTGCTGTGGTTTTGTTGGTTTCCACATGGATAAAGTTGATTTAGGACTTGCCAGGTTTTTCTAATATCATTTCCAACGTTTTCAAATTTTCTTTCGGTATACTGTTTTTTTTAGTTTATTTATATAACTTATCTCGGTGTTTGACCTTTTCTCTATATTCCTGAGTTATCCAATATTGTTCATTTATGATCTTGACTTTGTAGGTTGCAGTATTTTTGTCACGAGTTGTGTTTATTACTTCTGAGAGTTGCTTAAATGATTTTATGTCTTCACTATTAATCTTGTTTTGTAAGCACTCTTTCCACTGCTGTAAATCCACGTTTTTTCTTATGATTGTTTCTTTCTTCCAGGTAATCTTATTTCGCTCAAATTTGGCAAATACCTATAACTTTATGATCTGAAATCATGTGTGTTTCTAACTGTAGATGACATTTTATGTTTTTATTACAAATAACATGATCTAGTATGCTTGCTTTTGTCTGTCCTATGCATGTAGCTTCTTTTACAACTAACTTGTTTTGAATGCTAAAGGCATTCATTGCAAGTAAATTTTTGTAGTCTTGAACAGTGGGTGTTTGGCTAAGCAGATCCAAGTTGATATCACCTACTATAATACTGTCTTTTTTATGTGTTTCTGTAAGTTTGTCTATGAAATTTAGGAAAAAGTTACTGTCACTTGTAGGAAGTCTATAAATAACATAAATTGAGCATCTCAAGTTATTTACGTATATTTCTACAAAGTTAATATCTCCTTGGGTCTTTATCAGAGTTATTAATGGTGGTGTAGGTTAACTTTTCACTAATAAATACGCATACTCCATCACCTCTTGTGTGTCTACAGTTATGTACAGCAGAATAACCAGGTATGTTGTAATATTGCGTTTCATTTATGTATAACAAAGTTTCAGTAGGTGCGATTATATGTAATTGTTCAGTACTATTTAGAATTATATCATGGAGGTCTTGTAGTTTGTTTCTTAAACTCCTAATATTTATATATAATATATTAAGTCCCGATATTTGATCCATTTTTAATAGGTATTTTAAATTTATATCTGTTTTCTAATTTAGAGCGTTTTATTTAGTGTAGATCCGTTTCAGATCGTATTTGTATAGGAGGTTCTGTTTCACTCTTTTTTATAAATATTCTTCCACCATAACAATAAGCAGATTTATATTTGTTTAGGTACTTTTTTAGCTTGTCTTGCTTTTCGGAATAGGTCCTGGTTGAACTGTGTTAGGTCATCGTTTAGATAAATATCTTTTTCTCCATTTAAACCGCATTCATTTGTTTTTATTCCTCTTAGTTCCCTAATTTTGTTCTTGACTTGCTTTTTCTTTTCATTGTTTTTGAATTTGACTAAAATTGGCGAGTCTTCTTTCTTGTTGATTCTATAGCTTTCTACAATATCTTCTTGTGTTGTTTCTATGTTCATTGCTGTAAATATCTTGCCTACTGTTGCTCGTGCATCAATGTTTTGTTGTGGAATGCCAACAATAATAAGGTTATTTTCTTTTTCCTTCTGTTCTTGTTGATTTACTTTTGATTCCAAAACTAAAATTCTTTGTCTCATTTCATTGTTTTCTTTTTTCAAGTTTTTCATTTCCACTAGCAACTCTTCGTTCAAAGTCCTCTGTTCATCAAAACAATCAGACATATGTTGTACGGATTTTTCGAGATTTTTCATTTCTGATTCTATTTTGTCCTTAAATGAATCAAGGAACTCCTTAAGGAGCCCCTTCATCATGGTTTTTAGCTTTTTTTCATCCATATTATTTTGGAGTTTCAAGCTAACCTCACTTTCTGGTTTGTTCTTACAGCAAAACACTTTCTCGTCCTGATTAGCAACTTTTGCTTGGAAAGCACAACTTCTATGGTAGAAATTTCCACAGTTTTCACAATCCAAGGATAAATTTACTTTCTTTTTGCAGTGTTTGCACATTTTTTCTTTCTCTTCAGACTTTGCTATGTTTACAGTCGACATAACCTCAACGTTAGAGTGTATCTTTCGTGCACACGGATTGTAGATAAAGCAACAAACTCAGCGATGGGAATCGCCTCGTAAGCCATTACTTGGCACATCACCACTCAAGGCTCCCTCCCAAAAATTGACAGAGACAGTGAGGCCAAGAAAGGTATATAACAAGGATGTTTGACCTGTTGAAGACACCAGCGACCTGCCTAGTAGCTCTCAACTGGAACAGCCTCCAGCTCCAGGCCCAGTTGGGCCATCGAGAACCGTAAGATATACTAGTCTATGGACCCGACCTTTCTTAGCACCTAGAACCTAGAACCGTATCTCTGACTGCCGACATTTATTGGTATTCAGAAACACTCCTGAATATTCTGCCTGGCTGTCGACGTTTACCGGTATCAAGATATGATGCTCAAATTTGCCTTTAACTCTAACCCTGCATCCTGTTTGGGTCAGAAATCCGATACTATATCACGAGAAGCAATAAAGAATCCGCCTCCAAACAGGTTACAACGATCGCGTAAATTGCGACCTCTGAGACGTTTCCCAGGTTATTCCTAGCCAGAAGTAAGTAAGGACACGACATGTCTATTATAAGGGCACTTTCCTGTTCATCAGCGAGCTCTTTCCGTACCGCTAGACCAATATTATTACTCTCGCTTAGACCCCAAGACATGCGCAAGTACAAACCTGAAGCCGGCCAAATTCTTCGGGCGCCGCCGGGTTTCTGGTGAGGTAAGAATTAGGCTTCTTTTATTACTCTGGGTGCCCTCATATGTGGCCCTGGACGCGATCAAGCACTAGTACTGCATGATTCATACCCGAGGAGAACCACAACTTGGGTGTTTGTCGAAATTTAGTAACATTAGTTACTCACCGAAAATAAACAAAGAGTCATTTTGTGCTAATGTTTAATTCCAGAATCGGCCACTATCGTTCTAACTACAAGCTATAACAAGACCTGGTCCGTGTATAGTGCGTTGCAGATCTCCCAGGGCCGGCTTTACGTCTACCATACAGAATGAATTTTTATTTATAATTTCAACAGCATACATACGTTATTAGTGTTATTACTTTGAATTTAGTTTAAGATCTGACTTATTATATAGAACGATACAAACTTTATATTTAATGTGTTCTCTGTCTATGCACTGAGTAATGAATCGGACCTTTTTATCTGAACTACCCAGGTCAAAATTAAATAAATGATGAAAGCAATTGCATAAAAATTATCCGTGCAAAAGCATTAGGTTACTTGCTGCATCATTGCGATACAGGTAACTTCTTTAAGTGTGAATGAAAAATCAGTGAGAAACTTGAGAATGCAGAGGGATTCCAACAATTTAACCGGAAAATGTTCATTCTTATACTTTGCTTAGGCACAGAGGGTCGCCAAAAGTCACAGCTAATGAAATGAGGGTCGCCCATACCAAAAGGTTGAGAAAATCTGATATACATAATCTATCAAAGGTGTTCTGAGTCTAATCAATCAAAGCAATTAGCACACTTTGGCATCCGGCTAACCAAAGGCACTTATATATTTATATACAAAGTGTCAGTTCAAATACAGCCTATTCCGTCACCACTTAATAGGAAAACAGGAATTAAGATAAGAAATAGAGCTATCCATTTACTCTCGTAGCATCTGCTCTTGCACTACTTTTATTGAAAGTTCGCAATCCCTACTCTCGACTCGCAACGAAGATGACCACAAACGTGTAAACATCACCCAAAACTCACCTGCAGATTATAATCTCTCAGCATTTTGACCAAGGAGTTTTTAAGGCCAGGTATTTCTTGTCCTTGGTTTATTTTCTCCACTAGAACGGTCGGATCGACATAGGTGCCTATGTGTTGCAGCAGATACGTTATGAAATCTGCAACAAAAATCTAGCTATTTCGAACTGCTTCAGAGCTTACACCAAACCTGGCTTGTCAAGGGAGTGGTTGATGAGGTCGCTCCACAGATCGGGATCGTCGTGTTCTTGACAAAACTCAATCGCCTGCTGCATGTCTTTTAACTCCTTTGTTATCAGCTCAAGTGCTTCTTTGGTATCCCCGACTCGACCTTAAGAATTAACAGTTTTACCCGACTGCTACTAATGAATTTTAGAAATCTTACCCAGTAGATATACCATTTCGGGGTAGTACTTCTCCTTCTGACATATGTCGAGTGCCTCTTGTATAGGATAATGGTCAGATCTACGCAGGAAAGGAAGTAGTTTACCTCGAGCAAACACTGCGTACAATTTCACTAGCTTGCCATGGAATTGCCCTTCAGAGTTGATCTTGTCATACGCGTCTAAATACTGAAAGAAACGAACTTCACGGGAGGGATCTTGTCAAGTTGAAAACTTACTCGGTATAGTTGAAGTTCTTGGCCTTTAAGCTTCTCCACAACAACCTCTGATGAAATTTGATTCTTTTCCAGCAATAAAGCGATTGTCTTTTCGTGGTCCAAATCCATTAAATCTACTATCATGTCATGTATGGAATCATAGAGGTTGTGTTTTTGGATTAGATTAAATACGTCCTTATTTTTCAGCCTGAAATGATCGCTCTTTAACTTTGTAAAAAACACAGCTAGTCGTTACTTACTGTAAGTACATGCTCAAGCTCTTATCGTACTTCTTTTCATAGCTGTAGAGCATTGCCAGTGCTTCTAAATATATGTTCCTGTCGGTGTCGCACACCAATAGATGCTCTAAAACGGCGTTGATAACAGCACATGTGTTGTACAAAGACGAATTCCACTCTTTGACTAAATTTAGAAATCCCTACAAAAACGCTTTCAGGTTGCAAATTCCATAAAAGCTGATGGCTACGTACCTGCGAGTCCAGTTTGAGGTATTCGTATAAAATCATCTCGTACATATGAGGATCCAGAGTGCATGCTGCCGAACGTGGAACGTAAGGACTGACTGACCTATGGAGAAAAAATCTAGTTTCAGAGAACGGTTGAACTAATTGACTAAAATTGTATTTTATCAATTTAGCTCTTCTGTATTTGTACAACAAAATTATTACATAAATGACAACTGGTGTCTATACAAAGAATGTACTTTAAAAATAGTCACTAATACAATTAATTAGCTAACCGATTAAGGGGAAATAAAATAAATTTTTTATAATGAAAAATTGCTCCTTGTTGAAGCTGTCGATATTTCAAGCAGTTGTCGTTATGAAATATTTTTCATTTTTATACTTGACATTTTGAGACATACCGTGTTACGGTTCATTTGCGCCTCCTTTTGATTTCAAGATTTGTAGTAATTATTTCGTATTGTTGCGCATCTTTTCATTCTGATGTCTTTGGGTACTCAGTTTGTATTTCACACGCTTGGGCCACACCTACTTCTTGGCATGGCAGCGCAATTGTTTGCTTGACGTTCTTTTTCCCGGCTGCCTCGTAGCAGCATGAAGCCAGATTAAGAGTTCAGTATTGGTGCTTTGTGCCTTTTGGCGGTTTTGTTTATTCTACGCTACTGGTTTCTTTTCACATGCCTATAACATCATGGGGTAAATAGTAAGCTTTCGTCAAGTTTATGTAATTTCTCTGGTATTCTATTGTGGACTCTTTTGCCTCCTTATAGCAGCTAGTGTCGGAGGGCCGATCTAGGCATTAATTACAGTTAGGGTCATATTCTCCTACGTGCGGATGCTTCAGGCGATATTGGGCTGTATTGCCGCACGAGATGGTTCCAAACGTCATTGAGAGTCCGGGTCAGAGACGTGACCTGGTGAAGTTATATAGGATAAGCCTTTGCTGTAATGTTTGCCTGTCCGGTGATTTATTTTAATGTGTGCACTTAATATTATTGCGAAGTTTGTGAACTGTAAGTATTGTAATCTTCGCCTGAGGTACCTCATTTTTGTATTTGTGAATTATTGATCATAGCAATTATATTGTGAAATTTGCATTCTAGCTTTATTTGTGCTGCGACCTATACTTGAGCTTCTTTTTCAGATTTATTGTGCTACCTGAGTTTACGTATTCTCATTTGAATGCCTGGATATACTTGCTGTTATTTGATAAAAATCCGTTGGCGCCCTTTTTGAGTATTTAAAGAACTGAACACACCGTCTCCGAAACTAGCTGGTCAGCCGGCAATTGTATCCAAGTAGTGACGTTGTGTATTGGTTTTGGGAGATTAGCAAATGGAGACTTTTTATGATAACAACTGTTTTCATAAGTTCTTATAAATCAAAAAGGGAACAGCAGAAGATGGAGCTGAAGATAAATAGTATATTTACATTGCCTCGTGTTTACAAATTTTCATTGAAACTATATAGTTTCATCGCTAGAGAAGAACATGAGGTCTTTACTGGCCGTCACTATTTTACATCCGTGGTAGTCATATAAATCCATCATTTATAACCAAGTATGACATGAAATTGTTAAAACAATACTGAAAGCATCCACTTTACTTACTTACTTAGTCCTAGGCCTTTCTACATTTACATGTAAGGTTAGTGGAGTTGAGACTTGTATTTTTGTCTCCACTGTTTTCTATCTTGCTCTTTTTTTAAGTCTGTCATCCGGCATTCTACACACATGTCCAAACCATCTGAGTTGTCCTTCTATGATTTTTTCATTGATAGATTCTATTTGCAAGTTTTGTCTGAATGTTTCATTTCTTATTTTGTCCTTCTTGGTTTTATTTTCTATTTTTCTCAGAAACCTCATTTCCATTGCATTAATTCAGGATTTTTGTCTTTCTATTAGTGTCCACGTCTCACTGCTATATGTGATTGTTGGCCAGACCACTTTGTTGTCTTCATTAGATCGAATATATTTCCCGCTTTTCCCATTCTATCATCTAATTTCTTATCGAATTTTCTATTTTCTTCTATTATTGCACCTAAATATTTAAAATTTTCTATTTGTTCAATTTGCTTTCCGTCCAGACTTATTTCATGTTTGAGATTATCATTGTTTTTGTTTTTGCCATATTGATTTTCATGTTTATTTTCTTTAGTTCTTCCTCTATTACTTTAAGATTATACTGTAAGTTCTTCTTCGTATCTGCTATCAAGGCCATGTCATCTGCAAGCATCAGTTCTGTCAGCTGTGTTTGTCTCATTTGCCAGTATCACAGTGTTAGTTTCTTCATCTTTTTCATGGCTTTCTTTATTGCCTCATCTAATACCGTTGAGAATAGCAGTGGGCTTAATACACATCCCTGCTTGACTCCTTGTCTAGTTTTGAATTCCTTGTATTCTTTGTTATGTGTTCTTACATGTTTGTGATTCCTTTGTACATGTCTTTTATAATTTATATATTTTAATTCACCTTCCTTATCTGTAGCACTTCCCATGTCTTTCCTTCGTATTCTGTCAAACGCTTTTTCTAGATCGATGAAGCATATGTGTATTTCTCTATTCTTCCTTATTCATTTTTCACTTGCTTGTCGAATTTTGAAGATGAGATCTTGTGTACTTCTATTTTTCCTGAAGCCACATTGCGTGACTTCCAGCGTTGTCTCTACTTTGTTTCGTACTCTTTTTTCTATTATTCTTCCAAATACCTTCCCTGGAATACTGAAGAGTGTTATTCCTCAGTAGTTGTTACAGTTTCTTTTGTCTTCTTTCTTATCTATAGGTAAGATAATGCCTGTTTTCCAATCATTCGGTATTTTTGCATTCTTTAATGCATCGTTCATTATTTCCATTAGTTTATTTATTCCTTCTCTTCCCATTAATTTTATCATATCCGGGGTGATTTTGTCTTTACCGAGTGCTTTGCCTAGTTTTATCATTCTTATTGCATCTATTTCTTGTTCTTCTTCTTCCTCTTCTTGATTCTGAACATCCACGTATGATAGCTCTTTAAAATATTCCATCCATCCATCCATTATTTGATCTTCTTTAGTTATTATATTTCCAACCTTATCTTTTATATTTAGCATATTATATTCCTTTTTTTTTCCTGAGCTTTCTGTTATTTTATGTCCAAATTTCTCCCATGATTTCTTTTTAGCCTCTAGGATTATCGTTTTAACTTCTTTTCTCCTTTCTTTCTTTATCTTGTAATCTTTGGCTCTGTTTGAGATTAAATATATTTTCCACATCTCTTGTTTGGTCTTTACCTTTTTCCGTATTTCATCTGTCCACCACTCAGTTTTTCGCATGTTGTTGTTTGTTATTTTCGTTTTGCCACAGCTCTCTTCCGCTGCTGTCAATATGCTGTTCTTGAACTGTTCCCATTATTCTTCTATGCTTGTGTTTTTCCTTTAGCTTTTAGTTTTTCATCTAGAAGCTTTTGATATTCTTTTTGGACTTTTCCTCTCTTAGTTTAAAGCATTTTATTTTTACATTTACTTTTCCCCTTTTATTCTTTTCTGTTTCATTATCACTAGGCAGTGATCACTTCCTATCTCTGCTTCTCTTTTGACTTTTCTATTGTGTATCCTTTGCCATTTGTTTTTGCTCACCAGGAAGTAGTCGATGATTGATTTCTCATTCCTGATCTCAGATACTCTTGTATATTTATGTTCTTATGTTTAAATTTGATGTTTATTAGGCATTACATTATTTTCAATACATACTTCTATTATTCTTTCGCTGTTATTATTTACTGTCTCTTCTCCTTCTTTACCCATATATTCTTCTTTTCCTCTATTCTCATTTCCAACTCGGACGTTTAGATCTCCCATTAT
Source organism: Agriotes lineatus (assembly GCA_940337035.1). Taxonomy (NCBI): domain Eukaryota; kingdom Metazoa; phylum Arthropoda; class Insecta; order Coleoptera; family Elateridae; genus Agriotes; species Agriotes lineatus. The sequence continues at coordinate 15,334 of CALNHX010009903.1, forward strand.
TATTAGATTTTCTTCCCCACCATCTATTTGCTTTTGTAGCTCGCCAAAAAATTTATCCTTTTCTTCTTTTCTTGCGTCTTTATTTCCCCCATATGCTATAATTATTGTCCATATTTCTTCGTCTACCGGTTAATGGTCTTTAGTTTACATACTCTTCTTGTATCACGTCATTTACTCTATTTGGAACGATTATTAATCCAACTTCTTCCTTTGCTCTCTCTTTCTCATCTACTCCGGACCAATATATCTAGTATCCTTTATATATTTTCTTTAACTCTTTACCTTTCTTTTTTGTTGTAACATTTCTTCTACAAGTTCTTCTTCTTTCCCCATACTACTTCTTACATTCCACGTTCCTACTTTGATCACATTTTTTCCACTGCTATTTTCGTTTTTTCTTTTGTTTTCTATGTTTCTGTGTATTTATCTCGTATTTTGCTTTGTCTTCAACTCTATTGCATTGCCTTTTTCCTTTGCGTTTGTTGTCATCATTTAATCCATCCTCTTTTCCTGTAATTATCAGTTTTTTGATTTGATACTAAAATAACTACTCTTCTTGACTCTCTCCACACATTTCCGTTTATCGGCGATCTCTGACTTACCGTTCTACCATTTTTCCTTCTTTCTTCTTCCCTCGTATTTCTGATATTGCCATAATTGTTTTGTCTCATAATTGTTTGATTTTCATCGGTTTGTTTTTCTAGTTGTTCAATAGTGTAACTTTTGTCATTTATTATAAGCTTGTTACGGTTTAGAATTGCTTTATATCCTTTTGATCTAGCTTCTTTCAGGTGTGGAGTCAGTTGTTTCCTTTGTTCTAGCTCTTCTGATATCCATATGTCACTACCTTTGAGCTTTTTTGGGGCTTTTAACATTTCCATTTTCTTAATCCCTGATACACCCATAATCATTGGTGTCATCAAATGATACATCGGTTAACCCACCACGGTACTTTATGTTAGTAGAAAGAATTACAATACTACTTAATAAAAGTATCAATCTAACTTTCAATTTTTTAAGAAATCAAAATAACAGCTGCTGCATAAGACTGAGTATAAATAGTACTTTCAGTCGACTTTTCGGAAAAGTCATCATCATTAGCCTTTACGAATCCCATTCCTGGGCAACGGCCTCCCTCATTCTTGACCATTCCCGTCTGTCTTGGGCTTTTGTCCATCACATATCACCACAGAACTCAACTAAATTGTCTGATCACCCTGTTGCCGGTCAATCCTCCTCACATATTTTACAAGGCTTCTGCTGTGTCGCATCTTTTAGCCCATTTTTTTTTGTGTCCTAATCACATGTCCTGCCCAACTCCATTTGCACTCACTGCACTGCCATGTTGCTTCTGTAAATTTTGTTTTTTCTTTTATCTTCTCTATTCTAACTTTGTCTTTTGTGCTGAGTACAATTCTCTCGATTCTACATTGTGTTATTGCTAGTTTATTTAATTCTTTATTAGTAGTTGTTCATTTTTGAGTGCCAATGTGATTACTGGTATTAAACACTTACTAAATATTTCTCTTTTTCTTTTCTTTCATAGTTTCCTGTATTCTTCTGTACATCTCCTTTTCTTGAATGAAATTAGTTGTCCCAGGTACATTGCTTTGTCTGTGTATTTTAAATTTTTCCTCTATTGTTATTAGTTCCTTAATACATTTGATCATGAGCTGTGTTTTTTCTAGTTTAATTTGTAAACTTATTTTTTTGCTCTTCTCGATGACATTTTTTCAACCTCTTCTTTGCTGCTTGCAAATATAGCCACGTCATCAACGAATCTTAAGTTTGTTAGTCTTTTTCCCTTCACATTTATACAAAGTCTTCCCAGTCTAGTTTCCTGAAAGCATATTCCAACGTAGAATGGAAGAGAGTGGAAGGCAGCCGATCACCTTGTCTTATGCTTTTTCATATGTCAAAACTTTTTATCTTTCTTGACACTTGTTATATATGCGTTGGTGCGGTCATATATTATTCATTATTCGGAAGTATTTTACAGTACCACCAAGTACACAAAAAATGCGGAAAATATGTGAACTAAATCTAAATTTCAAATAAGGGGAACTAAAGAACCAATCAAACGCATGCTTCGGGGTGTAACTAGTATAATAATATACTATTTCTGTGTTAACTGTCAAATTATTAAAAAGTTAAATAGTGTATTAAGAAGCTTGTTAACATCCTTAATTACAATGCTGAGATTATTTTCGAACGTAGAATACGCGATATTGTGTATGCGTATGGTTGGTGTGATGGCAATTCTTTAGCGGCGCAAGAAGAATAGAGAAGAGAGTATCCTAACACAAGATTAACTACACATGAAGTTTTCACAAATTCATATTGGCAGTTAAGAAAACACGAGCCATTCCAACTAAGGCCTGCGTCTGGCCAACGTATTGTTCGTATTATTCGTTAATTATAAAATCCAGAAATCAGGTTTATTATGCACAAATAAGTACAGCATGGTTGCATAGCCGCATGCTCTAAGGCCTGCTCAAACAGAAGCCGTCAGTTCCGGTTGTCATTTCGGTGACAGTCATTAGTTTACGTCAGAGGCACTCGCGCAACCTGATATGTCTGACACCAGGCTTCCTACCACAAGCCATACGGTACACATACACGAGACACAGTCACTCACTAGGTTTGGAGAACAATAAGAAGGGAGCATTTCCATCCATACCATTATCAAAGAGTTCAAGCTAAGGGCAATGATGCAGCTCGTTTAAGATTTTGTAACTGGATTCAGACGCATGACGATACTCTGCATCTGGCTCATATTTTGTGGACTGAGGAGCCTGCTTTATGCGAGACGAATGACTAATTTTCATAATTTCCATGAACAGGTGGTAGAAAACCCTCATTTAAGGCGACGCTCTCATTTGTAACAATGATTTAGTGTGAATATGGTAACTGGTATCCTAAATGATCGCTTAATTGGACCTGGATTTTCTAGAGAATTCATTGGCGATATTTCTGGAAGATGTCCCGTTAAATATTACGACATGAAATGTGGTACGAGGACGCTCATGCAAGTTTACACTTAAGAAATTGGCATAATACACATTTTCCAGGGAGATGGATTGGAAGAAGTGGTCCAGTGGCATGGCCACTGCGTTCCTCAGACCTAACTCCCCTTCCTGATGGGTTATATTGCAGCCGGCTCAGAGATTATTTTGAATCTCCAGGTTTCTGCTGTTCTGCTTCTCCCTATATACGACTGTATGTCTTGACATTTCATTTCCCACTGCTTATTCTTCTCATCTACGATCTTCTGTTTGAATTGTGTTTTTACATGTTTGTAGTCTATTAGGTAGTCAGGCTGCTTGGTCTGAATCCATTTATTGTATGACGTTAACTATTCTAATTTTAGTACTTCTAACTCATCGTTCTAACAGAAATGTTGATATTTTTATTGTTTGTTGTTCTACTAATGCCTCTTTTGAGGCTCGGTGTATTAATATGATGTTTATTATTCCATCCATTAAGTCTTCAGCCCGTAGACTGGTTTGTCACAGCTAACTATTCTTGGCGGTTCATTGCCTTTCTTTTAAGGCCTTCATAAGTGTTACACTCCGCAGTAAAATAAGAGCGATCATTGCACGGAATCGCAAAATTGTTAATTGATTCAACTACTATAGCCTCTTTTACCGTTCAGTATCGAGTACCATTCATATAATACCAATAAATTCATGTAAAACGGTAACGAAACGTTCTACTCCACCAAATAGACGACATCGCAATGCTTTATTGCGGCTTCCATTGTTGTAACAGAAGTGATTAAAGATATCACCAATCATAAGAACATGATTGTAAACTACAACTCATACCCTCTTAGTTCCACTTAATTTATTTAAATTTTAACTGCATCAAATAAAATAAGTTTCATTTAAACAACTATCGGGCATCTATACAAACAAAACATCAATAACTACGATACCTGAGCTGATGCACCGTTGCGAACTTAAAAATTTGCTCCTCCCACACTTCCTTCTTGTGCCCGAAGATATTAAGACACAATTTTCCAGCCATATCGTACAAGCACTTGCTCAGCAAATGATCCAGATATGCTATACCCACTGATTCAACAGTATACCGTGCCTCCCTTGTACCATTGCTTTGTGTTATGGCATTAAGTGCATCCTCAAATTTCCTACAGACAATCTTTTTCAATAAACTGCAAGTTCTTCATAAAATTCACTTACCCATGTTGAATAAGCCACTGTATTCTATCGTCTAGGTCATAGGGGCTTGCAATGACTACATCTTTTGGGGCAACAATAAAAAACCTGTTTTCCTCAATTAAAACGTCCAAATGATAATCGTTAACCGTGTACTCCTCGTACCCACGCAGTGAAAGACTGTCTGTACAGATGTCCACATAGTCACTATCACGGTACTCCACGATATATAGCTGAGGTCGTAACGACTTTTGATTTGAATCTAGCTCTTTAGGAAAGCCCAACAGAACTAGCTGATGATCCAAAGGCGCGATACCACTTATATAAAATTCTGTTTGAAACGTAGAAACTGCAAGCCATAAAATACATTATTTGCTTTATACCGTGTAATCATAAAAATGCAACTTACCAGGATCTACTAAATATTCTGGTAAATCCCGATTGCCTAATTCAATGCTGCTTCGCTTCCTTATAATGCAAACTCTTACAGTATCCACCCATCCAATCAAAAGTGTTCTGGCATCGGCCCACCGTAAATTGCAACGGAACTTCTCTGTTGAAACTCTAAAACAGCACGTCCATAACTGACTAAATCAGAAATACGTGACATACCCTGGGTTATTTTCCCATTTAATGAGTCCTAAGGAACACCTAGCATTTAGATCATAAACCCTCACTCCAATATCGCTGGACCATGCTATAAAATTCTCGCCCCAACTTATGCTTCTTACCAATCCTTCACTCTGGCACAAAGAGGTTGGCTTAAGTCGGCCCAAAAAGGTTCTTTCGTAAAGAGTTAAATTGTGATCACCTAAATTTCACTTCTTATTTGAGGCTTAGAAAACAATCACGGCTACGTACCTATTATAAAACGGCCTCCCGAGCTGGACTTGTGAAAATTTGGATCCAAGGCTATAGTTTTCACAACTCTCCCCACATTTACAGTGTCATTGCGGTCATCTGAATATAAGCCGTGCACAAATATTTTGCCATCGTCCGAACATGACGCAATGAATTCCCCGCTCGATTCTATCGAAATCTGATTAACTGAAACGGTATGGGCTCGTATCTCTTTTCCTTGTACCACATTTCCCAAGTGGTCGAGAGTGTAGATTAGTCCAAAGTGGGATCCCAGGCAAATAAACTGGAAAATAACAAGATATATCCACTAACTTCCCTTAAAGTGGGGACTCACCCGTGGGTGAACCGCAATGCAGCTAACTGCATCCTTTAGAAGAATTCGTTGTAAGTGATTTGCTAGACGAACGTATTTTAGCTTCGGCTCGATTTCTTCTTCTAAACTTTCTGAGTCGCTCTGGCAATCCTATACAAAGGTACTTGAGAAAAATCTATCATTTTGACAACTAACCTAACCTATACACTTGATTTTATAAGTTCTTAGTTTGCTAGCAGGGATAAGTATTTTACTTACAGTTAAGCTTTTCTCTGACATTTTTCGCAAAAGAAAAGAGAACAAAAGTTCATCTTAAGGAAATTTACAATAACAATGTTAGATTCACGCACTAACAACAAAACATTTCAGTTCTAACAATACAGTAGGCACCAACAATAGTTATTAAGACAGGAATGTCACTAAAAATTCCTAACCGACATAGAGTAAGAACATAATAGAGGAGAATGCCACATTAATAAATAGTAATTTATTATACAAGACGATAAAGTTAAATTTTATCCACGAGTTGATCGTTTAACGTCGAGACGAAGTCGAAACGTTAATGATTCAAGAGTGAATAGAAATAAGTTTATCGTCGTGTATAATACAATATTTTTTCAATAGCAGGAACTTTAACAATTTCAAAAGAAAATAAGGAAAGTCAATCACATTTCAAAATGTCAGTAGCTAGATTGGGTTGCTACGATAATACGAAGCTGTCATATATAATTTAAAAAAAGTTAGAAAATTAAATTACTTTTTGGTTGACCGCTAGTTAATTTCAATATTAATGAATTATTTTTCCTAAAAAAGGATGGATTAATAGAGGTCATTAATACACTATATTTGATTAATACACTCTTTTTCATTAATTAAATGTTTTTGTGATTTTTCCTAAAAAAGGATGGATTAATAGATGTCATTAATACACTATTTTTGATTAATACACTCTTTTTCATTAATTAACTGTTTTTGTGATTTTGACGTTTTGATATTTTGCATGGAGGTTAGTTGTATTAATCAAATTTTTCACCACAAAATAAGATTTTGTGGCCAACGAAAATTTTTTTATTAACTAGTTTGTTAATGGGCGATTAATAATCTCATTAACATACTTGTTGGTTAAATAACTATTATCTACGACCACCACTAAAAGTAGGCCTTTTAGCGCTAGCTTTTTTCACTTAAAGTGACGTTTTATAATTTAGCGTGTTTAAAGAAATCAGCTCTTTACTTTTAACCTATGTGCTAAAAGTGAAGTGAGGTTATAAAACTACAACTTCGAACTGGAAGTGAAGTTCTAAAGTTATTCTAGTTACTTCTTGCGTTAGATGTAAAGTGTTTTTGAAATAATTAAAGCGTTATGTAATGAATACAGTGAGATGTGTAGTATTAATAATTACATTTGATAACTGACTTTAACGCCCGTATTCATAGTCGTTCGCCAGCGGATCGCCGGCGACTCGCCAGAGTTTCGTTATGAATAGTATGTTGGCGGCACTGTACGTCTATGTCAAATTCGAGGTTAGCAGGGTAGATTTTGTGTCAGTTTCTGTCAAAACTGACTGAAAACCTAACCTGATCACCTCGAATTTAACATAGACGTACAGTGCCCCCAACATACTATTCATAACGAAACTCCGGCGAGTCGCCGGCGATCCGCTGGCGAACGACTATGAATACGGGTGTAAGAGTACTGGCTTCGCAAACATTCGCCCGCGCTCCAAGGCCTACTGTTTATTATGACATAAATTAGAAGTGTCGTAGGTGCAAACCTTTGTTAAATCGATGTTTATGGATTAATAACAGTAAAATTAAGGTCGTAGATAAAATATTGTATGCAACGAGTGCTAAAAGTCGTTTATGCACGAGACATGTTATGTCTCGTGCATAAACGTCGACTTTTAGTACTAGTTGCATAAATAGCTATTATATATCCTTGATGTTAAAGTACTACTTTATCTACCCTTGCTGTTAAAGTAAAACTTGACCTTTCGTTTTGAGTTGATAAAAGCACACTTTAACATGTGCTATAAAAAATAGTATATTATACATCAAGGTAACGAAGCGCAGTATTATAACCTGAGCGCGAAGGTTATAAGACGATTCGCTACCGTGGTGTATATACTATTTTTTGCACTACCAAACGGCTTAATACCTAAATTCCCAACAAATGTCGAAAATATTTTACTGTCAACCTGACAATACAGCTCTTTAAAACGTCAACTTTAAAATAGTCATATTTGGTAACTTAGCAATTTATTAGTTACCATGGTGAAAATTGTTTATTTTACTTTCTCTCCCTTGGTGGAGAATAGTAGATTCTGCAATAAGGGAGAGAAATTGCAGTGAAGCAAAATAGCATTCTCTCCGAGTTGCATATACTATTTTTTTCACGTTGCAGGAAGATTAAAAACAAAAAACCCGTTTTTAAACGTCATTTATTGACATTTTAGTTACAATTATTTTAAAATTAGTAACCTATGATAAATTTTAAAGTTGGTGGCACTGTAAGTCATTATGACAAGAGCTCACAATTATGTCAAATTCGAGGTTAGCAGGTTAGTTTTTGCGTCAGTTTGTGTCAAAACTGACGCAAAACCTAACCTGATAACCTCGAATTTGGCATAATTGTTGTGTCAGTCATAATGAAAACTCCATAGGGAAATTTTTGTCTTATTTAGTCTCTAGGGAGCAAATGTTCTACTTCTGTCACAATTTTGATGCTATAGAAACGGACTTCTACTCCCGGTCGTGGAAAAAATCAACTTCACGACCTAAAGATCGGCCAATAACAGTGCGTTCTGAGACTAGTAGTGCAAAAAACTAAATTATTGATCTACCTACTTTAATGCCGTATGATCGAAAACTTCCAACGTCTAGAGGGCTGTGAATTTTTTTAAATTAATTTTATGTTGGCAGTTGTGAGTAAAGTTACTTAATAATATGACCTATACAATTTTGACAGATAAACTTAACTTTTACATGATGTTTAATGCCGAGCACTAAAGTACGTTTTTTTTCTATAACTGTCAAAAGTGTTACAATGTTGGTAGATATGTGATTAAAACGCTAGGAAATTTTTATACCTCGTGTTGGTAAACTTTTTCAAAATTATGGTTATGTGTCAATTTTGAATGTGAAAGTTTCTAAATTTGAACTCTTGACAAATTTATTTTTTAACATGGAATCATCATCATCATCAATAAATCGGATAAAAAAGAAAACCAAAAAATATTTTGATTGCAAAAATGAAGCAAGAGATATTAAATTATGACATATCTGTCAAAATGACAAATCGTTTTTTTTAGTGAAAGAAAAGAACTAAAAAGCTATGTACCAACATTATTAAAACTAGGGACCCTGCAGGAATGCAACTTATCCCCTAGAAAGTTGACCTTGAAAATTATTATAGAAAAAAATGTACTTTAGGTGGTTCTGTGTATGGAAAATGCAGCAAATCATTTTTATGTTTTCAACAAGAATGTTTTTATTTATTGAAATGACCATCCTGACATAACCTTAAACTGACAGATATAAAATTCCAATGTTACTTTTACTACCACGACTGCCAACAAAATGTTTTGACAAAATAATTCCACAGCTCTCTAGACGTTGAAAGTTTTCGATCATACTGTATATTTAAATTCTTGGAAGTTGGAATTAATATAAAAGCATTTTATAAACAATTTTGAGATTTAAATTGAATCTGGCACGGCTCTTTATAAGGATTACCTGAACTCGACTGTTATTTATAGTCATCGGAGTGAATACTTATACCTTGCCATGCTCTATTAATATTTTACTTTTAGACAATGGAAACTGTAATTTAACTGCTACAACTATAAATTGAGACTGCAAGCTAGAATATAGTTATTAAAATTTCAAATAGGATGTTGAAAACACCATGGTAAAGTACTTTTTTAATACAAGGATATATCCTACTTACTTATCCTTTACCACTGGGGATAAGGTTACCAACATTGAGCCGATGCTGACCCGAAGAAAATAAAAATAAAAAAGTGAGATAAAATTAACAAAAAGTTTTGTTATTTGCCCATTTTATCCCGTAGCTCAGTGACCATGAAACTCTCTTAATATCCCAGTTAGTCGCTTATGCAAGATCACTATCGGCCAAAACCGAAATCGGCTTTCCCCTGTTAATGTTAATTGGACAGAAACTTAACTTTAAACAATGCACAAAGAAGCCGAATTGTTTACATCATCTATTGACTTCAAAATACATAAAAACAAAAAAAGCATAAAAATACAAATGAAATAAAAGCAAATAGAATTAAATTCTGAAACAATTTAGGTGCGCTATAGATTGAGGCTACTCGTAAGCGTACTGCAAACATACATAAACAGTGTAAAACATCAAAAGAATTACTTTTAAAATAATTATCTTTTAAAAGAACGCAAATATCAAAATTACCTAAAACCTGTACTTATTTGAGTCGCTGCTAAAACACATTTCTGCGTGTTTGCAAAAGCTTGCAGTTAAACGCTACCTTATTCCTTTCTGTAAACATTTTACCTGGAACAGACTACTGAATACCCTTTGAAACGGCACGCCTTAATTGCATCACCCGCTCGTGGCGGACTTATGCTGGGAACCACTGATCGCCTACAGGCCCCGTAAGGGCAGTTGAATTGGCGCCTCTCAAAATTGACGCTTCAAATAAGCCCTTAAACGTAGCACAAATGCGTTTGCAGAATTTGCAAATACTGGTTTGCTTATATCTCCATGGGCGAATTCGCGTACCATACTTTCAAATCTAATAAACCCATGCAGCTCTCAGAAGAAGCTACGTTCGACTGCTGCCTTCTTTGTTAAATTTGTATGAATGAAAATCCCCGCATACCGCGTCAAGCGCAAGTTTCTTGCTACACTCGCGAAAACAAAAATTCACAATACACGTCCGGCGCAGGACCGGCTTTGCGAGCAGTTGCTTACATAAAACACAATATTAAACATAGGACATACAACTTAGCTTCTACATTTAAGCATGAAATTAACCATTATCGGTAAGGGATCCAGCTGGTCCGTTACACATAGAATAATTCTCGGTTTTTGTAAATCATAAGAATTAAAGAAGAAAACTATTTTTGACATTTAAAAAAAAAACGTTCAAAATCCATCTTAGAAGTTAAGTAAACTATTAAGAAACTACATTTAAGATATTTTCTAAAATTATATTTTTGTCTCTTTGACCAATGACTTCTGCTATGAAGCTTTCAAATAGGAGTAAAATTTTTAACAATCCATGTATATAGTTAACCCGAAGAATTTTATTGAAAACCCGAAGCCCGAAGAATGATTGCCAAAACCGAAGTCTTCGGGTCAAATGACAGTGTTGGCAACCCTAACTGGGGAATAACATTATCTGAGAGAAATGAGACACTTAAAAAAATTGGCAGTAGCACTTTTCAAATATCTGCAAAATACACAAACTGTTAATTAAATTGTAACAATTAAGTACCTATTTAAGGTTCCAATTTCATAAATTAGTTTCAAAATTATATAAGTAATAAATGAAAACAAAGCGCATTTTTAAATTAACAGTTTTGATTTCCAAAATTTTATTAGAATAAGCACGTATCTGTTTTTAAATGCGTAATAGCTATTAACTTATCTAGGAATGTTATGATTAATAACATCCGTGGTGTGTTCAATAGTTTATCGGTTGCAGTATGGTAATGGTTGCCGTGTACAGTAAAGGAATATTACCGTACAGATACAGTTGTTTCTGTAGGTATGGTAATAATTGCCATTTACGGTAAAGGGCTATTACCGTACAGATACAGTTATGATTTAGTTAGCAGCCTACTTTTGTATATGTAAACAAAGGCTTAATATCCTGTAACCGATAAAAATAATTTACAAGATTTCATTAAACTTTCTCCCTTCTCAGTATTTATCTCTAAGCAGTAGCATGTCCCCAAACCATAACCCCAAAAGCGAGAAATTTATAATGGTCTCTGATTCTGAAAGGATATTAAGCATTTACAGTATTTATATTGATACATAATGTTAACTGCATATTTAAATAGTCAACCTTATTCAAAATTTGTACTTATAGAAGGTAAGCATAATTAATTTTCAAACTAAGAAAACCAGAAATGAATTTTCAAATTGTAGACAACTTCCATCAGCCCGGAGGAGAAATATTAAAATACATTCTTCAGGCTCACCTTAAGCAACCCGCCTGTAAAATTCATTACTTCGTATTCGAAGGAAATTTTGAAGCGGTATCGAAAGCCATTGTTCATCCCAATGTAGAATATTATGACTTTGTTGGTGATTCAAGGGGATGGCTCACTGCTTCCAACAAACGCAACTTTGCGGCTACAATTTCGCAGATAAACAGAAAAGGCAGTGTATTTGTTATTGATTCATTGTCGCAAGCAATTTTGCTGCAGAGTGAAATCACCGTTTATAGAACTTTAAAAAGTCTGCTATTAAATAAAGGTAACATCAATCAGACGTGGTCCCATAAAATAATCTTGTGTTATTTGTAGATTTACTAAGGATTATATCCATTTTACATCAGGATGTCTTGGAAAATCCTAGTCAAACAAGCCATTTTTTTCAGCATTTGTCGACCCTTTCCTTGGTTTTAGAGCCAACCCTTAATTGTAAAGGTGGTAGGATTGCATATACGTATAGGAAATCCAGCGGCAAAGTTATTAAACAGGTAGACAGGCAGTTATTAGATAATATAAATTATAAATTATTGTAATTGCAGATTGAGGAATACAAATTTGAGAATGGAATTTTGAAATGCGAGGCGATTAAAAAGATAGATCCAAAAATACTGGTACAGGAAAATCTAAATCAAGTTTTGCCCGAAAATCTGACAACTTTCAAAATTAGTCTAAAAGACAACGAGAAAGAATCTAGGTCGAAGCTTGTATTACCGTATTTACCGAAGTAAGTTTTTCGATTAATGAGAAAAATATAATAATAATGACCGATTTGTGCAGGGAACCTGAAGCAGCGGGTGATAATTCTGAAGGGGGGCAAATTTTTTATCAGTTTGATCATGTTGACGATTGGGATGAAGAAGATCCTGACGATGATTTAGATATATAGATTTTAGAATAAATATAAGGACCAAAATTGCATATGTGTAAATAAATAAATAAATAAAAGAACATCGTTTATATGTCAATGTGTAGTATTATAATGTCAAAACCTCGAGTGTATAATATTGATGATGTAAATAAAAAAATTCTTGCAAGATCTCCCCGAGTCCATTCAGAACTCGAATACTTAAGTCCTCAAAATGAATATCGAGATGACGAGTATGAAATCTACAAATCTAAACGACAGCAGTTCTACGAAGCAGCTAAAAAGTACCGAGAACAAAATAAAAGTGCACTTTTGAATAATAAAGACAAGTTGGATATGTTCTCCAATAATATATTACGATACTATTCCGAATGTGAATGTAAAGCTGAGGCGAGGGTAAGTTGATGTTCTTATAGTGTGGAATTTTATGGCAAATACTGAAATTATAATCGCCTCTAATTATAGAATATGCGTTGCACTGAAGATACAAATGTAAAAGGTTTATTGTTGAGGAGACGCAGCTCTCGCCGCATACATCAAGTAATTATTCAAAGCATTGCATTGTTTCAAGCAGCTGTAAATGTGATAATTACTTTTAGGAAAACAACATGCAACCTAATCCTTGTTCACTAGAGCCTTGGTTCAAACGATATTTAAGGTTGTGCAAGTTTATTCATGCTGGAAGAACCATCATTTTGAAGAACAGACTTTTGAAAAATTTGGAAATTCTGAAAAAACTGGACAAAAAGTCTGTCGCTTTATATGCAGCTGGACATGTTAAATATGAAAATGTCTCTTACGCAAATATTTTTGCCAAATTTATTGAAAATTAATTAAAATTACGAACTAAGAGTTTGCTAGCATATTTGATAGCTTTTCAAATTTTAAAAAGAACAAGTAAAATTACATACATTTTGAACACTTACAATATTTATTTATATATTAGTTATAGTAGTGACTCCACTATGGTTTTTCAATCCGACTTTGGAAACTGTGGGGTCTTTACATCTAAAAGTTCAAGAACGGCTGGTTTTGGCATTGGTTAGTTAGCAATAGTCGTCGTCATTTACTTTATTTAGTATTGCTCGTAGTTTTTACTTAAAAAGGTTGCCTGGTGTCTTTTTGAGAGGTACCTGATGGTTTTTGTTGCACATATGTATAGCTTTTCGGTATAAATGTACTATAATGAAGACACGCTTTGTATTTTTTCTTTATATATATAGCCCACCCTCTCATAAGGCCAAAATACCAAATAATACTTGGCGCTCGTGCATGGTTTTCGAGTTAGAACATGCCAAAGTTCAAAATTGAAAATGTTCAAACCCTCATAACTCGGCAACCATTGCCGCTACAAAAAAGAAATGTTCCATTTGTCAAGAGCTTTCTATTGATGTATAACACGTACATATTAGTAAATAAATGTTAGAAAAAATTAAGTTTTTGTTCTAACTAGGAGATAATGTTTAAGCAAAATATCTTAAAAGATATTTGTACAAGATACAATATATTTCAGATCACTTGCATTCAAAGGACCCTGAACGCACGGTTAAAAATTTCCAGCTGTCGGTGCAACTCAAAAGAGGCGGTGTGTCATTATAGCTTGTTAGGTTAGTTGCAGTTTTTGGATTGTGTGTTATTTATTAGACGTCCTTCATTTTATCTCTCAACACTTTTCGTTGTGTCAACGGTTCTCTAGTTACTAGCTTTAAAAACTGCAACTTTTTTAACTTTTGTGCACTATCACTCACCAACGGCGTGCGAGCGGAAAAAATGTTTGTAGTTTGGAATCTTCTCGATGTCTTTTACCTACCTTGTGTAACAGCAAAGAGTGAGGCACGTCACATTTATTCCAGTTTTTCTTCCTTATTTATGATTTATGTCTATCTCATTTTCCCGGCTTTATTTTCTCAATAAAAATTGTTTTTATTATTTTTTTATTTTTATCAATTTGGTTATTCTCTCATTAGAAAAAAATAACTATGCATGTATTCTATAACTGAAAATATATTTTATCATCTAACCTGCCGTTGTAATATAATAAGGTTTAAGTAATGAGATCTGAAAGTAGTTATTTGATACCGCTTAAAACATGTAAAACACATACTAACTTAAGTCACTCGTATCAATGCATCGAACGGGTGGCAGGTGCTAAGGGCCCACACTCATATGGCAATTAGTGGTGAAAATGCTGAAGCAGTAGAATTGAGGTCAGCAGTTTCAATGTGATGGAAAAACTAACTACTTTGCAGCCGAAAACATCGTAAACTGGCTGGCTTATTTACAAACATAATGTAGGTACCCGAAATGTAATGCATTGCAAAAGCAAATCCAGCTGCTTATAAGCAATTGTGGTGCAACCGTTGACATTGAAAATTAATGTATTCGAGCTGCGAGCACTGTTTTGGCAATAAATTAGTTCTTATTGGTATAACTGCTTGCAGAACAATGGGAATTGAAATCGGGTCTTCACAGATTTGATACTTTTCACGGGTTAGCTACTCGTATAACCCGCATAACTAAGTATTCACAATATTAATTTTAAAGGCGTGTAAGTAGGTACTGTTTGCTGAAAAGGTTAAAATAAAAGAACTTGAATTAAATTTCAACCTGCAATATAAAGTTGGAACCCGCAACTTTACAAGAAATTTTTCTCTGGACATTTACAAGAAAAACAAATGGATTTGTGGATATGATGCATGCTCTGTTTTTTTGTCATTAAATAAATGCTTCGTGATTCGTTTTTTAACACTTATGTACTATGCAAGACAAAAAAAAACTGGGACAATTCTTGATAAAGATTTTAGCATAATTTGATTAGCTTAAACGAAGCTTTAAACAATTACATTTGTTATAACAATTTAGATTCCTAGCAACATCGAAACAAGTTCAGGGTTAAGTTGGGAATACCTAGCAACTGTAAATATTAAGGCAGTCACATTCACAACAGACCATACAACTGACCCAATTTTTTTTGTCTTGCATAGTACATTTTGGGTTCTAGCTATTTGAATAATTTTGGTTCAGTGTATATGTCTACCTCTGGCTTATTAACATTAAAAATCATTGCTATATTTTGATTAAAACATCGCTGGAATGTGGATGAGTCACTAATTATTTTTTGCTTAGTTATTAAGAGTCCCCCAAATACATACAAGTATCAAGAGCCGGTACTGCAACCACCGTAGTATTTCTCTGTTCTTAATATCTTTTCTTCATATTCGATTGAACCATTCTCTTACTTTTTTGTTTGTACAGTTGTAGCTTCTGCTTCTGCTGTGAACAGAATTATTTGTTATCGGTTTTTTTCAATCTCCGTTTAAGTTACCTATTTGTATTGTAATCACCTTTGGAGATTTCTTCAGATCTTCACGTTTTAGGGTTCCTAAGATTACGAAAAACAGGTTTTCTAAATTCTGTCTGTCTGTCTATTGACGATACCTATAGGCTAACTCAAAATGTATTTGCTTGAGGAAGACGATATTTTGAATGCGTATTATATAGCTACCTGACATGAAGCCGAGAAAATTTCGGTCAAGTATATACAGAGTGAGCATTCTTGCTTTAACTCAAGAACGATTAGTTAAATAATAGTGTATTACGCAACGAGTTTAGAAAGTGATGTTTTTAGGGTTGCCAACACTGTCATTTTGACCCGAAGACTTCGGGTTTGACAACCATTCTTCGGGCTTCGAGTTTTCAATAAAATTCTTCGGGTTAACTACATGTATGGATTGTGAAAAATTTTACTCCTTTTTAAAAGCTGCAGAGCTGAAGTCATTGGTAGAAAGTGGCCAAAGAGAAAAAATATAATTTTAGAAAATACCTTTATTTTTTTTCCAAAAAATTGTAGTTTCGTAATAGTTTACTTAACTTGTAAGATGGATTTTGAACATATTTTTTATGGAATATAAAAAATAGCTTTGTCTTTAATTCCTATGATTTACAAAGGCCGAAAATTACACTATGTGTAACGGGCCAACTGGATCCCTTACCGATAATGTTTATTTTCATGCTTAAATGTAGAAGCCAAGTTGTATTTCCTACGTTCTATTATTACATGTAATATTGTATTTTATGTAAGCAAATGCTTCCAAAGCCGAGTCCTCTGCTGGACGTGTATTGTGAACTTTTGTTTTTGCGAGTGCAGGAAGAAACAAACGCTGTACGTGGGATGCGGTGATTACAAACTCATGCAAATTTAACAAAGAAGGAAAGTGCGAGAATTCACCCAGGGGATATAAGTTAATTTAAGCGGCCTAAAAGCGTCTGGCAGCCAACGTTTGCGGCAAACAGTGTTAAACTGCAGCGAACCAGCGTTTGCAAATTTTGCAAACGTATTTTCCAAGTGTACATGTAAGTACACCCATTGTGCTATATTTAAAGGCTTACTTGAAGCGTCAATTTTGAGAGGTGCCAATTCAACTGTCCTTACGATGCCTGCACGCGATCAGTGGTTTCCAGCATAATGTCCGTCAGGAGTGGGTGATACAATTGAAGCGTTCCGTTTCCAATGGTATGCAGCAGTCAGTTCCAGGTAAAAAGTTTTCAGATCGGGATAAGGTTACATTTAACTGCAAGCTTTTGCAAAAGTAAAGGGATGTGTAAAATGTGTTTTATCGGAGACTCAAATAAGTGCCGGCTTCAGGCAATTTTGACATTCCAATTTTGTTAAAGACATTTGCGTTTTTTTTTAAGATAAATATTTCAACGTTATTTTTGGAGATGTTTTACTTTGTTCATGTATGTTTACAACAAGCTAACGAGTAGCCTCAATCTATATAGCACACAGGTTGTTTGAGAACTTAATTCTATTTTTCCACGACCGGGAGTAGAAGTCGGTTTTTATAGCATCAAAATTGTGACAGAAGTAAAGCATTTACTCCCTAGCGACAAAATAAGACCAAAATTTTCCTAGGGAGTTTTCATTATGACTGAAACAGCAATGATGTCAAATTCGAGGTTAGCAGGTTAGGTTTTGAGTCAGTCTATGTCAAAACTGATGCAAAACCTAACCTGGTAACCTCGCATTTGACATAGACTTAAAGTGCCACCAACTTTAAAATTTAAAAATGTCAGTTAAAAAAAGGGTTTGTAGTTTTAAATCTTCCTGCAACGTGAAAAAATAGTATATGCAATTCGGAGAGACTGCTATTTTGCTTCACCCTCGAGTCACAAATTGCACTTCGGCAAAATAACGCATTTCTCTCCCTCATTGCATAATCTACTATTTCTTTTATTTATTTTGTATTTTTTATGCGTGTTTTTCATTTTTATGTGTTTATTTGTGTTTAGAAGTCAATATATGATGTAAATAATTCGGCTTTTTGTGCATTTCGCCACGAAATACCCAAAAAAGAATATGAATTATAGATTCACGCCACAAAGAAGTTTCAGAGATTATGCAAGTCGGTGGTATAACAAATTGATGCCAGTTCCAGTTAATGGTAATTCAAGTCGGATCCTAATCCACATCGGTGGTAATCCTCATCTGTGGTAGTGTGCACTTACCATATTATCTACTGCTTGTTCTTGTTGTGTTTAGCTATGTGAAGAGGAAAAACAATCGGAAATATGGTGTGCCCCCTATAAACAGCTAAAGGATTTCTTTCGGACAAATTTCGTTATTATACAAATATATTGTAAAGACCTTGGGATCAGGCCATTGAAAACATATGACTCAGCGTCCCGATTATTCGAGAATGGGGGCAGTGTAACGACCTTGAGCTGGTTCACGTGCGGACGGATGAATCACACCCTTCGAGAAACGACCTTGGTGACTCATGCGCGTGAACACGTCAGCGTTGCCGGAAGGATCGAGCAAGGTCTCGACGTTTCCGGAATAACCAACCCGGCGCATATATAAATACGCGAAAAGGAAATAAGAGTCGAAGTCGAAGTAGAAGTCCGAGTGCCTACTCCAGCTTGGAAGAAGCTGCCATATAAATAAACCCGTGTGTACATAAATCTAGCGAGATAAATAACGCGTGTATAACAAATAAATATAGCCATATAAATCATTAATGTTGAAATCTCGTGTAAATAAATGAAGTGTATTTGTTGTTAGAAATAGTCCTGTAAGTTTATAAATAATGTGTGTTCCGCCTTAATAGTGCTTGTGTTGTGTAAATAGATTAAAATAAATCGTTGTAAATAAATGCTTAAAACAGAAGCGGCGTATAATTTTTAATAGCCCCAGAACGTAAAACGTAACAATATTATTTTCGTATTGCAGAATGAGTGGAGAGATCTTCGACATGTTGTGTTTAAACATATGAGGAAATATTGATAAGCAAACCTGCGACTTGAAGTCGCTGTCAGGCTCTCCCAGGCCTTTAAGGAATTACTTTCTGCATTCGCCTTCAGTCAGAAAAGCAAAATAAAAAACTGATTATTTTTCAAAAGAAAACCGGAAAGTCACTGTACTTTCTCATTGCTTGCGCAATAGTCCAGTTATGTTTGCTAAAAATGAGCTTGGTAATATACTAATAATGGCAAATGCAAAGGCATTTGCAAAATAATGCAAAACATAAAAAATATTTTCGATTTTCCTATCCTAGGTAACAGAGTAATTCCGCGTTACTTAAAGTTTAAAACAAGGCTATTCCTTCTCTTAAGCATTGTTTAAACTTTAGACATATAGATCACGCCTTTAAGAGTAAGACGATCGGTGGGGGATGATAGGATTTATACATTGTATTTTGCGGACGACCAGATTGTGATCAACAGCTGTCTTATTTCTTTCCCAAGAAAACTATAGGGGTGGAGTAATAGTAAAAATAGTTTAGGAACGAGATAAACGGTCAGTTCAAAGATTAGTATGCTGGAACAGGTTGATAGGCCACGTATAAAGAAGAAGAAAACGATTATCAATGAAGAGGATTCCTGTTTTGAATAATCATTGATTAGTGTTGCTGAACAAAATGAGTACTGTCAACCATGTAAAATATCAAATGTTTTTATACTACTGCCTAATGACGATTGTAGTACCAATTTCTATATTATAAGAACAGCCCTCCAGTTATTGTTTTATACAATATGTTGTCTTCTCTATTCATACAACGTTCAATATAGGTATTTATAAAGATAAGAACATGTGTAAATAGTTTAAAATACAAGTTATTTCTGACAATAAAGATGTGAAAATATTTAATTCAGTGGTCATTACTTTAGTCCCCACGTTAGCAATGTTCATACGTTGAGATCCTATTCTTCTCTCAAATCAACACGGTTTGTTAAGCAAATTTGTGTTCTAACGCAATTAGACATGATTCTGATTGCAGCGATGCATAAATACAGTAACGACAGCTTTGGGTTTTTTCCGCTGGACGCGGTCTTACCAATTTAGCATTTTCTATTGTCTGGCAGCTGTTGTTTTCAAACAGCAGGTTGCTTTCGTAAAAGCTTTCGTTAGCATGCGGGCGACGTTGTAAAATTCAACTATCAATTCTTGGTTGGGCCAGGTCCTTGGCACCTTGAAGTCGTCAGAAAGATATCAACGTCGTGATAAATTTAAACAAACGCATCTGGCGCACACGTGTGAAAATGTTAGATCAGCGTTCTAATTAGAAGCTTCTGAAAACTGATTGATATATCCCTTGCGGGGTCTTACCAATCAAGTGCGGTCAAATAAGTAGAGCATCATAGATAACCAATCGGGTGTAGTCACCTGATCTTTCCTACTCCCGTCTTGCAATTCGAAATTAAAATGAAGCGTCAGTCTTTGAGTTGAGTTTACAGTTACCAGTTTTATTTTGCACAAGCGTATACGAATAATTACGCTTTCGCAGCTCTGGGTGCGGGCCCACTGAATTCGGGGCAGTATTCATGTTATATTACTCCGTTTATATCCGCCCTCTCTTGTAGCAAGTTGTAGTATTTGGCAAAAATACCTTGGTGTATAAGGAAGCATCTTACCAAAGTAATTATGTAGACAGTTTCGTGTCGGGGTGGCATATGTAGGTTACGCTTCAGCCGTGGGGTTCCATATCAGAAAAAAGTCTTCAAACCGCATTTAATGCGCAATTAGCAAGGAACCCAGTACGCCAAAGGTTAAGGAAGTGCGTTTGTCGGAACTCCCGATTCACACAGCACGCATTCCATACTCGTTTCGAGGATTTCAACATTATCCCGTGTGTGATGTTCTTCCAGTCTCGCATATATCGGATTTTCTTCGAGCCGCTTCGCAGAGGGTGGAGGTTACTGACGGCGAAAGATGGGTGCAAACCGCCATGTCAGCCGACGGATAGCAGTCAGCAAGTGAGAAATCGCTAAAATTTAAACGATGGAAAGTGTAGTGGTTAGATAACCAAATAGTGGCGCATTTTGAGAACACCGCATAGGGCCGAAAGTGAGTCTCAAACGTACATTCTTGTGGAGCAATAAGTAATCTAGATTTAGATATTTGATGACAGTCAGTAATTGCGTTTAGCAGCCTCTAAAAACCCTATGACATCATATAGAGATAGGGTCAATAATTGCTTAAAGTTTAGTTGTGTTTAGTGTTCTTGCACATCGTGTATTTAAATTTAATATAATTAGATTAAACTAGCCCTTGCTTTTAATTGATAGTGTTTTCATGGGACCCAAGTTTCATGTTATTTGTGTAAAGGATTTTAGCGACTGTAAAATATTAAGGTCAGCCGTTGCGGCAGGAGCTGAACCGTTGCACACAAACGCTGTCAGCTAATATAAAGGATTGTCTTACTTCCGACTTCAGGCGCAATTCTTTTCTTGTAAGGAAAAACAATTTGAAGCCGGTGGAGTCCAAATCTATAAACATCTTAATTATTCTTCTTAACACAGAATTTCGGCTTATGCTTAGACCACGTAGTATTTGTATATGAACACCCAGCATTTTCTGGCTTAATGTGCCTTGTGAAGTCGAGCAAAAACCCGCGCGATGGTCATGCTCCTTGGTGGCTCGTTTTATTTGAGTATCCTGAGAACGAGGATACTTAGGCAGATTTGACCTTTTTGCTGTTTGTGCATCCATATTCACTAACGTTGCTCAAGACCTTGCAGCTTGCAGCATCAGAGTGAAATTCGCACTGTGCAAGATACGCAAACAACACGAGCAACCAAAGAACATGGTCATCGCGCGGGTTTTTGCTCGACTTCATAAGGTGCAAGGCACATTAAGCCAGAAAATGCTGGGTGTTCATATACAAACACTACGCGGTCTATGCCGAAATTCTATGTTAAGAAGGATAATTCGAGTAACCGCAAAAGCTTCAAACAGTAGGTATATAACATCCTAATTCATCAGGTTATCGCCGTAATTAACGAGTAGCGAGTTGAACCACGGCCTTTTCGGCGAGCTAAGCTGGCAAACTTTTGTTATATGAACACCATAACGTCGTTATGGCGAATTACACTTGCATTTTACCAAATTGTCGTCTTACAATGATCAAACTAAGGTTGTAGCCTACTTTTTGTCATAACTCCCGATTGATATGTAATAAATCTGGCGCCGCACCTGGGTTTATGTCGTAAATACAATTTCGCATGTAACCGTTTATTATATTATCAATTTGTAGTAATTTTGTCACTTACGTCAAATTGAGTTATTTGATGTTTTGACAGTCATTTCAGTTATTCTCTTTCACACCGACAATTTTTCAAGCAATCCACAGGAGTATACTACTTGGTTAGATAAATATGAATACAAAAGTTATCAGCCATTTCCACTTCTTATTCTTCTTCTTCTTTAAGTAGTATCAGGCCATTGTTCGGCAAAGGCTTCCCTCAAGTTGCCCCACGATTCCGTGTTTAAGCTAGCCTTCTCCAGGAAAATCCAGCTACTCTTTTTATATCATATTCGCAACCCATATGTAGTCTTCCACGATTTCACCGGCTCGACCTATCTCTCGACTGCTGCAGGACGGCGTTCTATGTACCATCGTGTTCTCTAGTTTTTTGAAAGTTGGCTTTTTGTCTCCAGATTTGGTTTAAGATGTACCAGTACCTACGTATTTTTCTATTGCTCTTTGATTTCGTATTATTTTATTCATATTTCCACGAATAAGAATTTCATGTCTCATCACCATATGTTAGAACGGGGAGCACACATTGAGCAACTACTCGACTTGTAATATACTTGGGCAGCATTTCACTTTATAAACTGTAATTCATCTTTCCGATGGCTGATCATTTTACACTAACTCATCTTTTTATTTCCACTTTCTGGTTTCATTATATGGTCGAGGTATTTATATTTTGGGACTTATTCTACTGTGTTGTTGCAAAGTCATCTGCATCTGATGTTAGTTTTTTCTTATATTCATTTCTAGTCTAATTCCTTGCGAATTTGTGGACAGTTCTGTGGGGATTTGCTGAATATCTTTATTGCTATCGGTAATTAGTATCATTTTACCAGCATAGCGGAGGTGATTAGTTCATTGTCCACTTACGAGAATATTATTTTCCAATGTAACGTTTTGAACGTGTCTTGTAAAGCCAAATTAAACAATTTATGCGGGTATTACATTTTCTTCTTGGTACGGGGTAAGCAGGATTGTCCAACAACATAGTCTTTGTAGCCTATTCATATACATTGTAGATTAACTGTATGTATCTATAATCTACTCAGCTGTTAACCCATAGGGGAATGTAATATTCAATGGTTTTTCTATGAAAGTCTGAATAATTTATTATACTATAACATTTACGAAACTCTGCTTTCTCCACAGGTTTATAATTGTCTAGTGGTTAGGGTGGAGCTTGTAGTGGACTGTATGTTTTTAATGCGGACAATTACAGGATAAGTCTTAGGGGTGCATGAATGTAAAAATGATGCAAACCAAGGGTCTTGTGCAGTCTCACACAAGAAAGGTAGTAAAAACTTGGTTTCGTTGGTTCTGTAGGTGGTTATGTAATAGGCTTTTAAAATGTTAAATCAGTACATCATCTCTTTCTTTTAACATTTCAGCCAGAATTTCAACCAGGCCCTGTTTTTCAGTTCTTGGATAGCAGCAGTGGTTTCGTCTTTTTTTATGTTAGGCAATTCTTTAGAATTGATATTCATTGTCCTCTTCGAAATTTCTGCATGTTTTCATGTTAGGGTATTGCTTTGTTTCATGTAGTTCTGTCTAAATCTTCTCCACTATATGGTATAGTTCGTATTGTTATCGTCTTTATTTTTTAGCGTTATCAGGTGTGACTTCCCTGGTGTAGGCCTTAAGCATTATAATCATTCATTCAATTTTCCTTTTTTTCTACATAATTTTTTAGTCATCTTTTCACTTGCTGCTAACATAGAAGAGGTAATTCGTAATTACTCTGTTACATTAATCTACGATTTTTTAATAGTTGATTTTGACAGTTACTGTAGCTTATTTATATCTCGTTTAGTTTGTATCCATATTTTCCCCTTTTGTTGTTTAAGTTTTCTGGATATATTGAACAGGTTATGACAGCTCCACGTTGGGCTTGCCATTTATATTTGAAAAGGTTTATGTTCTTTTAATTTAATATAATTAATTAAATAAATGATTAAGAACCTCCTCGCAAATATTTTATTTCTAAGTCGATTAAAAAGAGTTGTAATTTACTAACTCGTTGAAACAAATGGTTATATGCCCTGTTGATATTTTATTTATCTGTAAGTATTAAAAATTATGGCTAGCTCAAATTTCGGTAAAGCATTTACCCTTTCTCTCGGTTAGGTTCAATTGGGCTGAATGTATAATTCTTAATTTAACGTAATACGGTTCTGTACTTCAACTTCGTACTACTACGCACAAGCAAATACTCGAAAGTAGGTCATACGTTAAATTAAAATGGTTTCCGCTTAGCAATTGCGATCGTGAATTTAAAAATAAAGTAAAAATTTATCACAGTTCCACCGGTAAATATTTGAATTAAGCTGTTTCGCGGCATTTACATCATTTGTTTTTCTAGCATTTATTAAAGGGGGCCCAGATCCACGCACCAATTGTTTTAGTTGGCGTCGTTTCAGGATGTAACTGTCACATAACCCCAAATTATGAAGTTGGGCTATTCTGTGTTCTAGATAAACTTTACAGCAATGAATATGGCTTGTATTGCCTTGGGTATGACTCTTGGTACTCATGCATAAACTTTCCGGTGCTCAATTAGCTTAATTTTAGGGGTAGACAGTACCTGTTATTGTTGCCGAACTTATCGGGCTCGAAGGCGACGCTGGTCTCGTTGTCGGACTGCTATGGGCCTGATGCTGCTGCCACTCCTCGATGAAGTTCTCCACGGACTGTTTTAAGCACAGGTGTCTTCCCCTCTCGGTTGTCTCGACTCGCAGGCCTCCACGCAGAGATCCAAATAGGCTGCCTCCGATGTTAGGTTATGGTCACTCGGGCTCGGAGAACTTTACAACTTATGGTGTTGGATTTCGATGAAAATAACACCACACGACCACAAAATTGCACTGAATTGGCCGGTATAATTTTTATTGTTAAGAAAATTTGTTTGTTATATGAAAATTAACTTTATTCAGGAGTACATTTTACAACATTCAATTCTCCTATTTATTCAATTGTTCTCTTCAATATCCGCTATAAACAGTTGCTAGTTTTAGTCTTAAATAAAAACTGATGTGAATCAAGTTCAAAATGCTTACTTATAATTCTAAATTTGCCTAAAAATCTACAACTTATGCACAAATTCTTATTCTAATATTATGGTCCACATTTATAATTAGTTAATCAAGTCTTTGCGTCACTGCACGTTAGTTAATTTGCTTTAAACTGTTCACATAAGTTACCGCACTGATTAATTTTATGAGAGTACTTCCTTTACCAAGGCGTCGCTTGATTTCACCTGTCTAATTTTCCACATAATTCTAGTTCATATGCTGTGTTCTTTTCTTCAATTTTTATTAACCCTGGCTTGTTGATTCTTACAATTTTCCATCAAATGCCTTAATTTCTGCCTTCTTAGTTGCTCGTTGCAACGTTTATTAGCTTATCTAGCTTTTCCTACCTTTCTTTTAAAACCCTGACAAATATTTCACTGTTTAACTTTCTTTGAATTATTCGCTTCAATGTATTGCCTTTGAAAACCATTTTTGTAATTAATAGTTCGGCTATAACTTTGCACAAACCTCATATTTTAAATTTGCATTTTACATTCAACTTAGATCCCTGTGAGAACTGAGCTTTGCTCAAACCGTTCTTTAATTAATTACACTGCTATTAATTGGCATTTCTTTACCAATGCATTCAATCTATTAAATTGAAAGTGTAGCCTTGCAGTTATATAAAATATCTCATCCTGAGCTTTAGTGAAATGTCCATTAGTTTGGCAATGCTATCAGAGTTGAGTTTGTATGGCCTAATACCATCGCAATATATGTAAACTTTTCTGCTCTTTCTAGTCTAGCATTAATAATTAGTTTCACCTGAACCACGCGGTGGTCGGGTTATAATGTTTTTCTATGCTGATAGAACATAGTCTATGTCACTTTTGGTAATGCCATTTGGGCTGCTCAACGTTCACTTTCTAAAAAAAAAGGGTTTTTGAAGAAGAACTTATAGCAAACAAGCGTTCTATCTTGAGGTAGTGGGAATAATTTCTCCTCTCTCATTTCGGAGCCCGTAACCGTAGTAACCTATTTTATCTTTTTTTTGTCCCTAGTTCTGTACCACCCACAGCCCTGGCTAGCTCAAACCCTCGCCAGGATATGGTAAGTATAAGGACCAGGGGACGGTTCTTAACGTTACCAAATACATAAAAAAATGAAATATAATGGGGCGCCAGTTGTTATACACAACAAAAAAAGTCTAGCTAACAAATCACTTCACCACCTATCTTGGATGTCTCTTGCTTTAACAACCTAAACCACTAAAGAAACGAACAGGTTCATGAAGGGTAGCAAGTATAGATAAACACACATACCAGTAACAGTAAGTAGATTTCATATTCACTACACAGCGTAACAGTTAATAAGCGTAATTATACAAGAAATATTAAAACAATTAATAAAAATAAAGCCAGGTAAATACCTGGTGCACTGTAGCGGCAAATAGTAATTAATATTACTGGAGTCAAACCCAAATCATAATGTCAAACAATTAATATTTGAAACAACATTACACAAACAACATATTAAAATTAGGACGCCAACAAACACTCTATCGCTGCGCTGACTGCTATGCAAACTGTTAAAATGAAACTGAAAGCCTGGCGATCGAAGTTGGATTACAAAAAACTGCATTGCAGCTCGTACACCCTTGGTGTGTGAGTTCAGTAGATGCCTAATCGAAATCGCTAGTGCGACCGATAATATAGCTAAATAAGTTACTTTACTCGGGCGTGATTGGGAAACCAAAGGCCTTTATTTGGATCAACGCTTAACTTATCGCCGGCACAATTGCCTGTATCGTCAACACAAATCCACTGAATTTTAGCAAAATGAGCGTCTACTGACTGCGGTTTCGCTGGAACACTCCGACATAGGTTTTCACAGGTGGAATGCGGCCAAGAAGGGTATATGCAGCTCATGGAATGTAGCAAAAACGTAGTGTAGGAGATGCAGAGGTCCAAAAGTTTTCACGGAATTATTCCGGCAACGTCACCGAAGAGCGTGTGTGATGCAAACGCAGCCATGATTTCAGCGATAGTGTTGCCGTATAAAGAGGCCTAAATATCGATATCGGGTCGAAGTGACGCGTTTGTTTAGTGAAGACAAATAATCATCGCAAGGCCTACTCTAAAATTCGGGGTCCACGTGAAACATATCCCCTCAGGGTCACGAAAGGAATTTTCGTATAGGCCGTTCTACAGAGTAAAGTGAAATTAGAAGAAGCATCCATAAAAACATGTGTTTGGAGAACTGCAGTGCATGATTGCGAGAGCTGTGGTGAGATGGATTGATAGACATGAACGAAAAGTCCTGACAAGAATGCGACAAGAGAAACGTCTATAGAAATAAATAGTGAAAAGACATGTGGTTGAATAAAGCATACCCTACCGCATGATAGCTGATTAAAAACGATTTTAGAAGGAGAAAACTACATTTAATGTCAGAGGGAGAGCAAGAATGGAATACCTATAACAAATCATAAAATATGTCGAATGCAATATTTACAGAGAATTAAAACGGTTAACTAAAGGTCGGCAGCAATGGAAGTCTGCAACAAACAAATCAAACTGATCGAAAATTAAGACAGACAAATATAATTTAGGTTTGCACTAGCAAAGCTATTAATAGTGAGAACGAGATTGAGAAAGTTGAAGAAGGCGAAGTTAATGGAAATTTTGGCCGAACTCTTAGTTGCATTCTGTAAAGAATGGTATTTTGAAATCTCCAACACTTTTTATAAGGTCCCACCTTAGGTTGTATACTTGACAGCCGCCATCAGAAAGCAAAAAGAAAATCAGACCACAACCTGTTACTGAATGAAATCAGAATCCATCTTAAAAATACATTACAGATTAAATGAACCCAAACATAGATATAACAAAAGTAGGAAACAATGTGAGAGAAATAACAATAGAAGATACAAATTAGATGACGACTTGTTAATGGAAAAGCAGTATTTCCTGTGGAGGACAAGCTAACGACATGGGTAGCATATGTAAACAGAACCGTTTTCAAAACTAAAACATGCTTCACACTTACAAAAAATTAAGTAGTAAACGCTATAAAACAAACAAAAAATGTAAAAGCAATAGGGCCATAAGAAATACCCGGTAATATAATAAAATTGTAAATCTGTTCAATACAGTATATGTAACATGAGAAATACCAGGCAGTGCAGGTGGCTCGGTGGTAGAGCCTCCGGGTCTAACCCAAAATAGCTGGGTTCAAACTTCAATAACTTCAACGGCTACATAAATATTGTGCGACTTCCTTGTGGTTAGTGGATGTTCTTCCCGATTGTGCCGTGGTCGTCTATTTACACTAGACGTTTCATTGATCATGCTGTCAGTTCCTTCAAACGTTTTCTAGAGACTGATGTTGGAGTCTCATTATTTTGGCGATATACCGAGCAGTCGTTACGGTTGGTTGCTCATGCATTGTATGTTACTGGAACGTTATTCGCTTTGTTGCTCACGTGAAACTTGTGTATGGTTTGGTTCGTTTTGCAGCGTTCCACGTGTTGCTAAGGCGGTAAATGTCTTCTCGATTAAAGTTGTTCGGGTTTCTAATAATTTCTAGGAATTTCCGAATAATACGAGAGTAGTAATTTGTAACCCTGGTTAGTACGTTCACGAAATCTTAATTTATTCTGTAATACCATACTCGTAACAAGTGCTCTGCTATGTCTGATTTTGTGTGTTTTTGATGTTCTTTTATTCTACACTGGATTCTTTTTCCCGTTTGTTCAATATAAGATTTGCCAGAAGTACATTGGAGCTGGCAAAAGTACTCTGTATGTAACCTGGGCAAAGAATCTTTATTGGAAGGGATCTATTGTCTGATCTTTCTCATTGGACTTTACCCGGACTCCGATGTTTTTCTTTTCTAAGATCTTCGTTATTCTGTCGGTTACTACGGCTCTGAAAGAAAGGCGGGCGTAATTCGTAGGTTTAGGTTCCTTTGGTTTTATGGTATTTTGGCATGCTTTCCTAATATCTTTTCGACTGTATTCATTTCTCCGCAAAGCTTCTTCACAAGTTTTGGTTTTTGTGGTTTACTGTCTTTGTCACAAATAGCGTTGGACCGATAAAGAAGATTGATGATCAATGAACTCTGTTGTTGGGGATGATGATGAGACGAAGCCATCAAGATAGCCGTCAGTATGGGTATTCTCTCGATACTCTATGGTTTAATCTATTGTTAGCGGTTCTTTAAAGCTTGCATTCAGCTATTCACTGTGGTTTCCCAATTCGGATTTAGAAACCGTGAGGTCTTAAGACCCAATTTTCCTCAAAGAGCAGATGACGAGAAATGCCAGAGCCTTGGTTAATAGTTGTACCACTGCCAAAGGAGAATAACGCCCAAACATTGAAAGATATTCTTAAAGTAAGCCATTCATTGAAAGTGTTTTCCAAGTGATACCACTACTGAATGAGAAAAAACACTTTTTTTTTTGAAAATGCTTGGATGATGTCTAGGAAGGCTGCTGATCAATACTTTTTCGAACGAAGGTGATATTTACTTGCTCCACAACTCGATGTACCTGTAGTTGCATGACTTTCTCTAAACCCAAGTGTAAGCCTTCGGATTGTGTCTAAACTTTCTAGTTGAAATTTTAAACTCTCAAGAAATGACCTTTCGAAGAGCTTAGACAATCTGAGAAGTTGCCTTTTTAATAGACTTTCCAGGTTAACTTGGGCGGTTTTTCACTGCAAGGGAAAATGTCCAGTTCTCAGTATTGTTTTAGTAATTAAATCGTTAGGA
>CALNHX010009904.1:0-45077 GCA_940337035.1 Agriotes lineatus
TGAGTCAACAGAGCACCCTCTCTGAGGCGAATGCCGGGGCAATACTTCTACACCTTTCCTGGCCCCTCTTCCATTCTCCACTCCTCTTTTCTGTCGCGCATCCTATAATTCTCGTCCTTGGCCATATATTTAATAACTAGTATATTGCTAGCGGCTATGAGTTGGAGGGTCACGAAGGAAGTGAGACAGACAACCAACTCTTCAATGTATATGGTGAGCTGTGCGCAAGCGCGGCGGCGTCGTCCGCGCGGTGGGAAAGCGAACCTTCCAGTCAAGTGTAAAATTCGCTTCTAAAGGCGGAGTTTGAATTCTCAGGCATGCGCACTAGACGCGTTATACTCAGAGTGAGATTATGTCGGCGCCGTAATGTTTTCGGCCGTTTCCAGGCCCTGCTAGCAATATATGTATAATACATAGATGTTCTTGGCTAAAGAGGGACGCAAGACCCCTACAGCAGCCCGCCCCAGTTGGGGGAATTGGAATGACCCTAGACATTTTATCTTTTTCCTTTTGTGTTCATGGGTAAAAGGGTTTATAGTATAAAGGCTTGCGTAAGAAAAGAAGGTATGGAGTAAAACTATAAACTTATTTCCATATGAAAAATATTAAACTAAATTATGAATAAAGAAACAAAGAGCATTTGTTTGTACAGAATTACTGTAACAACAAAAATAATATATATTTTATTCTTGCATTACATGGGTCCAATCGAGCTTACAGTCATGTATCACTAAGCTTGTATTGCAGTACTTTAAGCTTCGGGAGCTGCATTGCATAGATCTGCTTTACAGGTGTTGCAATTTTCCAAGGGAATATATTTTTGCAAAAATTCACAAGCATCTGGAAATTCTGCTGGAATTACCCCACAACCTCTGGCGAATAGTTTCGGTTTAAAGTCTGAAAATTATTTATAATAAATATCTAAAACGTGTTCTAAGTATATATACATTTAAAAAAACTACCGGTATACATAGCCAACTCGTAGATTTTCCTTATAAACAGAAACAAAATGACACTGTAAGCGAAAATGAATCATGACTTCTAACTATAGCCAAAACTGAGTAAATAAATTTATCAAAACAATGTGAATGAATACGTTTTGTGCGCCCAAAAATTAAGTATTCTGACTACTGATCTAAGACCACGAGTTCGATTTCCGGTCCAGATAAGGTTTTTAAAAATAAAAAATGCGGATGAAAGCTTCTACAGAATGCTATCATTCGGAAGTGATGTAACGCC
Organism: Agriotes lineatus; assembly: GCA_940337035.1. NCBI lineage: Eukaryota > Metazoa > Arthropoda > Insecta > Coleoptera > Elateridae > Agriotes > Agriotes lineatus. The sequence continues at coordinate 1,240 of CALNHX010009904.1, forward strand.
GTGGGTCGCATATCACTACGATGTGTAGCATGTAAAAGATCTCTGCTAGGGTTGGAACTCCTTAGTCTCTGCAAAATTGTAAGTAGGACTTTGACCATATGACCACAGGCTAAAGTACCTGGTACATCGCATGCCTAGACTCTGTCCGTTACAAACAAACAAAAATACACATTTGATAATGCACGCCGAACAGCATAAACCATGCAAAGCTCACGCTGATCATTAGCTGAACTAGCATTGGAACTTCCCTATGTTGCACATACCTAAATATATAAATATACTTACGGTGTGTAGGAAAAATAGTGGATCGGCTCGGCTATACATAGTCGCACAATACATGATACAGGGAACAAAAATGTCTCGATACATATGTGGTTTAAAACTTTCCGAGTTATAACCAATTTAAGTTTTAAATCAAGTCGGTTTGACAGTAGGGGTCCCGTATGAACCACAAGGTCATTCAACTTAAATGCACTAGGCTTCTTCGTCTGAAGACACCTGAATTCCAAAGTATACTCCATACCAGTTCACTACAACGCACACCTACTAGAAAAATATGAAATTTTTAAGAGCATAATTATGCATTTTTTAATTTGCTTTAATGTATTTATGTCTGACCTGAGAGTACGCTGACAGGTTGCTACAGTGGTTGCGTTTCGAACCAGGAGAAGAAAAATAGAAGAAGATGTGTAACTCAATCAAGCTTGCTATGACTTAGAAAAGAAGGGTTTTAGACTACATATGTATGGAGGCCTTTTTGTAGGCTTTAGCGAGCAGTATACGAACATGCATAGCCAACCCACAATTTTTGCTACGGTTTAACTAGAAGTAAGTAGATATCTTTTTGTTTGTATTTTTTTACAATGTATTGGCACTTACCATTTTCGTAGAAACTCAAACACACTTGATAATTTTTCCCAGCTACGTCACTATCGTCGTCGTCATCAGCCACATCTGTTGCTGAAGCTGTCCTGTTGCAGTCTTCAACAACCATAGCAGTACTTTTTCCTAACGCGCAATCCCCACCAGGAGCACCAGAGCAAGAATTACAGTTTAAAGCAATACCTAAAGAAAATTATATTACAAATAATGTTATTGTCTCTACTAGAACATAACATAGTAGGCTTTGACTGAGAAGTATCTAATTCCAAGTCGAAATCTTTCCTTATTCGGTAAACATTGTTGGTAATCAAATTAATGATTTAATAATAAGTAAAACAAAAACGTTAATTACTTACCCGCACTGGTGAATGATAAAATGAAAGCAACAGTAAACTGTGTTTTGACGCCCATAACAGCGGCTCTGAGATTCCTCAATGTACTGAAGGGAAAGTTTGCTAGAAGTTTTTTAAATGTAAGTGATTGTGAACAATATTTACCTGCTTTTACAAAAAACATTTAACAATATTTTGTAGCTTACAGGAAATACAAAATTACAATAATTTGTTATATATGTGAACTATTCTATTACCTACTGGAAATTGTCTTCTTTTTTCGAATCTCTGAATGACACAATTGATTCTGGGTACCTAATACTTAAGTACTTTTAATTCAATGTATGCTTCGATGATGTAACAGCTTTGAAGTACACAATTTATGAAAATAGTTGACGAAAACAACAATGGGAACTATAACAATAGATGCGATATCATTTCAAGCATATTAGCATCCCGAACCTAGCCATTAAAAGTTTTTGAAAGTTTTTACAGTTTGACGATGCGACATTTGCATATTACATAATTAATTATACCTTTATGTATGAAATCACTCTTGGTCGGTATGAAAAAGCTTCATCATATTCATTCATGTAAGTGAATAGCCTGTTTTTCAAATTACCCTATAAAGCGGGACACGTCCGACACACGAAATATCTAAATACATAAAGAATAGCTCAACTGATTTTGTAGAATCAAAAAGTTAACCTCTTACCACAACTTATTATTTTTCCAAATCTAATTCTTGCGATATTTAAATTTCTGTTCTAATTTAGGTGTAAAAAGTGTCACTAAAGCTGCTTTAAGCCAAAACAAAGCAATTAACGTAATAAATACACCTTAGTACCAAAATGATCCTTTGAAAAGATAATTAAAAAGAAAAAAATTGTGACTATAACTTGGAAAGTAATTATCCCATTAATTTGAAAATACATTATGATAAATACAAAATTAACAAAACGATGACTAAAAATGGAAAACTATAGCAAATGTTCAAAATGCTCCCCTCCAGCCGCAATACAAGCATGGCACAGTCACACTAGCTGAATATTATAGATCCCATTAATTTCATTAGCAGCCTTGAAAATTCTTTGCTGCATTTTCCCTCGCGTTAATTACCGCACGGTAAACCTTCCGCAATTGCTTGGCGGCCATCTCACACGGCCAACCCTGCCAATCCATCTACCATTCTGTAACAATTCTGCTATTGTAAGGAGGTACACCGTCTTGGAAGAACGTCAGCTATCTAATGTTTAACGGGATGTCTTCAAGTATACCATGCAGCTGGTGTTCAAGAAATCCCGGATAACCATTCGCATCGATGCGATTACCAAAAGAAAATCGTTCTTTAAAAAAAATCAACAGAGTCTTTCAAACCGGGGTAAGGAATAATTGCCTAGAGGTAGGTGTAGCGGAATCATAGATGCCGTAAAACCCTTAGCTTCTCCCTACCTAAGACAGTTGCGCGTGGCTAAGGGTTACACCCTTCACGAGGTGCTTCTGATTTAGCAGAACACAACGGATCTAGACCAGAAAACCTGGCTCAGTTCAACTCATGCCTCGGAAAGGACGGATCTAATGATGACGAACCTAGCCAGAGAAAGGACAAAAGCAAATGGATAAACGCTGAACTAGGAGCATGGAACGTGGGGTAATTGAATACAAAAGAAACCGGAATAAGTAAGATCATGAAGGAAACAAAAATAAGTATATCAAAACTCACAGAAGCAAAGAAAAAAATTAAATGGTACTAAAGATGTGACCAGGATGTAATGTTATCGAGTGGAGTGAAACGACAAGAAAAAGCTAAAGCAGAAATAGCTACAATACTCAACACAGAATGGAAAGACACATTAAAGAAATACTTACGAATTTATAAATGAAGGAATAATAAAAGTCGAAATACATATTAACAGATGGCCATTTACGATATTCGGGATATATACTTCTGAAGAGGGAAGAAAAGAATAAACAAAACACATACTATTGGCAGGCAAATGAAATGCTAGAGTGGGACAAATACTAATCCCAAATATTTGCGGGATATATGGAGCACCAAGCATCAACTGAAACGGCTTATAAATGCGACCATTTGCAACATATAACAAACTAAAAATTGCCAACACATTCTTCCGTATAAAGGGCATCCACAAGTACACATAGTCTGCTAGAGGGCTGAGAATTTTAATTGGCTACATATTAATAAATTCAAAATTAAATTCGTTAATAAAAGACGTCCACGTATATAGGGAATCTGACATAGGATCTGACCGCTACTTATTAGTAAGTTTCATAAATATACCCTACCCATGGGTGAAATCGCAAACAAACGTGAAAAACAAGAAACAACAAATTAATTTCCATCTACTAAAAGATGAAGGGATAAAATATCTATACCAAATATAACTAAACGGATATCTGCAAACAGTAAACACTGCAGAAGACAGAAATGGAATGGAACAATTTAGAGATGGCGATACACAACAGCACTAAGGAAGCTTTGGGAGAAAGTAATAAACGCTATAAAACAAAACGGTTAAGGATCTGAAACGAAGACATATCGCAAAAAATAGAAGACAAAAAAACGCATACAACAGATATCTAACAACTAAAACTAAAGCCGACAAAAAACTATAGAAAGACACGTGTCGTCAACAATACATTTACAAAGTAATAAAACACCTAAACAGAGAAGAAAAATATACATCTAACCTAAATAGCATAGGCACAAGTAAATTGAAAGAATATTATACGGATATCTACTACCACTCCAGAGACACAGAAACACGAGGAGAAACAGTAATAGATAATAGTATAGATCACATAGCTATACAAAAGCTAAATGAAGCTCTAAGAAAAAACCAAAAATAGAAGAGCAACAGGGGTCGATGGAATCAATATGGAACTACTGAAGCATAGTGAAATACTACTATAACTCAGACTACTCCACTTAATTAACATGTGTTGGAAAACACATCAAATACCGGAAGAATTAGAAAAGTATTCTAACTGCTCGAATACACACTATAGCTTAAAGAATCCTAGGAGGAGAACAATGTGGCTTCCGTAAAGGCCAATCGTGCATAGATGGTACACTTACATTGAAATTCATAATTGAAAAGCTGAAACAGATATCGCATTCATACGATTTCGTAAAAGCTTTTGATAGGGTTAAACGAAACAAATTGTGGCACACATTAAGAAAGGAAGGACTCACACTACTCTTGATCAAAGCTGTAAAAAGCTTATATTGTGACACACAAATAAAAATATCAAATGATGACGAAGTCAGTGACGAATACATCCCAATTAACAAAGGCGTAAGACAAGGGTACTGTTTATCCCCCGTATTATTTAACATTTACTTGGACGACATTATCAAAGAATGGAAATAACACGCACCAACAGAAATTCCCCTCACAAGGAACATCTCGATCAACACAATTTTCTTTGCCGACGATCAAGCCATCATAACAACTTCATAAAATGACAAAAAGCGGTCTATGAATTACATATAATCTGGCAAGAATACAACTGCCGTAGACAAAACCAAAGTAATGGTATTTAAGGGGAAGTCTCTTGTGAGATCTAACATAATAATAAACGGAAACATTCTTGAACAACTAAGTTATTTTAGATACTTGGACTTTGATATCTTTTATGACTACGATCGAGACGTGACGCAAAAATAAATAGCTTCCAATCTATTTGCGGGACTATAGATCGAACCCTAAAGAAAAGGCTGTGACGTTACCACCGGCCGAAATCCGTATTTTTACACATTATAATGCGTGAAAATTTGGACATCGCTAAAACCTCGTCACAATCAGGTAATCGCATCTCCAAAGCGCGCTGAAGAAGATAAATCAAATTAAACCTCGCGGTGAGCGAGTACACGACGGGCTGAGTTACACGCATTCCTGCCCAAACTCCAGCCAAGATAAGGAGGCACCAGAAAGATATAAAACAAGGTAACGCAGGCGGATAGAGGAACTGGCGTCCACCGATCTGAACTAGCAACTGCTCCAACCTAGAGCTTTCCGCTCCAGGCCCTCTTGGATCTAAACCCTCATCCTGTCCGACCTCATACTTGATTCCTGAGACCAGTATTTCTTATAAATAACCAATTTTCCGTTGAAACTTACTGTGGCTTGTTGATTAGACACCTAAAGTTTCGTACCCTCTGAAACCGCTTTCCAGTGAAACTTACTGTGGCTGGTTGTGCACGTGTATTTAAATCCAAGCTCCAAGAAGCAATTTTGATCCGGAACCTAAACTTAGGAAATGTCGCAACTTCATGAAAAGCAGCCAAATTCACTGTCGTAATTTCACTTGTTAACAGCATCCGGACACTGCAGTTGATCCCGAGCAAGGGCACTTGCCCTACATAAAGTTCAACCAAACGGGCCTTGGATACTAACGAATTTAACTCCTTTATAATTTTGACATTTCACCACAATCTTAATCTTGTTATTTGTGCTTCTAGAACCGCCGATACGAAAAAGCGCCACGCAGCACGGCGCACGAATACTGGCATCGTTTACAGTCGGATCTCCGATAGCAAGCGGACGAGGGAATCACAGTGGGTTGCCTAACCAGCCAGGCGACCGGCTGCCCGTTGACAGAATTATATCTTTTTTCTTTCATTGTACATTACACAGAATGTTATTATTTCATTTTTAGTTGTCTTGCAAATATTTAAAATTAATAAATACTTAATTTTACGGGTACTTGATCTTTATACTTGAGCTTATAAATCGAGCCCTCGCTTTCTGACTACTCCGAAGGGCTAAGTTGTATCAAAAATTAAAGTTGTCGTAATTAAGCAAACTAGTAAATCATAAGCAACAATTAATCAGATACAAGCGTTTCAAGGCTAAGAAATAATCACCAAAAAATAAATGATGCGTCCGTAACTTTGTTCCACTATCCAGGAAATGTAATGTAAACATAATTAGGACATTACCAACGGCACATAAATATAAACAATAAATAGAGGAATCCTACGAATACATACTATCTTGAGAATAACAAAGAAGAAAGATTTGGGAGAATTCAACGCAAAAGTAGGGGATGGACAAATTGTAGACATTTTGGATTAGCAACACAAAACGCAGGACGAACCACCACACACTGTGAAAAGCAAAATTGACTTTGTTTTGGTACCACAGTAGCAAATATACAGCTTAAGCTAAAGAAAATAGTGAAGTATAAATAATAAAGAAATAAATTTCGCAGTGTTAAATTCGGAAAATGTAAGCAACAAAATCACAAAAGGGATTATCAACCACATGCAAATTTTGAAATCGAATAATATAAAGTCAGTAACTACAACAAGAAAAGGAAACAATAAAGTATGGATTAGAACAAAGGGTGGCATTGTAAAAAATGGAAAAACACTAAGTAAGAATACAAAGTGCAGTTCTCGATTTTTTTTTCGGCACTTGATTCGTAATGAGTGATCCTATCTTTCATCAATTTTGTTCTTAGGTATAGGTACGTTTACACTTTTTCTATTGGTTGGTTATTCAGTACGAGTTGACGAGGATGGTTATTACTTTTGGAAATTATCATATATGTGAGCATTTCTGTGGATTTTTATCGAGGGCACTGGAAATCAACCCTGACGTTCCCAGGGTCCGACTGCAAGGCCGAGACGAATTCCAAATTCCTTGCGGCTAATTGGGCGGGGCGGCGTTCACACCCCGACTGTTTTGTTTAGTGGTGTAAAACCTCATAAAAACGAGAAGTTATTAGTATCGAGATTTCTGTTCAAATATTCATTCTGGGGTTTGACTTGTAGCTGAAAACTCGTGAAAATAAAGAGCAGTGGTTGAACAGGGCGTGTTGTGTTTAATTTACCCTTTTAATCCGAGATAAATCTCATATATATTTGGTTTTCTTTATATTAAGTAAAAGTCAATATCTCCAACTGGCTACAACTACTCTGGTCATTATCTCCTGGAGATTTTCGAGGTAATCAGCAATCACTACTGTATCATCCGCATATCTTATATTATTTATGTACTCGCCATTAATCTTAATATCAACGTCGGTGTCTTCTAACGCCCCTTGAAAAGTTCGCTACATATTAAATAGCATCGGTGAAAACACGCACCCCTCACGAACACCTCATTTGATCTGTATGTCCTCCGAGTTTACTCCTTGAATGCCCACGGAAGGTGTTTGATTCCTGTATAAGTTGCTGATAATTTCTAGATCTCGATTCCAATAATTTCGCGTTTAGACAGTTAAGTTTTTGTAATTTTGTATTTTATTGAAAGCAACTAACTCTTTATATATATAGAAAATCCCCGGTCAATACAGTAAATTCGTGCTTGGGTAACTTTCAAAATTATACTAAACAACTTAGAAGCTAGCCCACGCTAATGATGTTCATGTAATTGTGTTGGTATGTAACCAGCATCGGTCCTGCTTAATACAGTAAACAGAACTAGAATTGCCCAGTCAGTAGCAAACGACCAACCGCTTAGCTATGGATTACAAACTTTTATTTTTGGTAACTGACCTCTTCTCCGTTATTACTATCGGTATGTTTGCATTCGGTGTTGACACTTTTATTAGTCTGAAAGTTTCTTGAATAGTTTCTAACATAATTAACCTTTCAGGGAAGCTTTAAAATGTTACGTGTGTGGTGGTACAATAACAAGCGATTGTGCTCATGCAAAAAGGTCTTCTATGGTAGTCCAGGATTGTCTCCACATTCTCCAAGCGAAACACACAGACTCCTCAGAAAGTGAAAGTCCTGCTGCAACATTTAACCCAGTGTGTCTTAAGATTTATGCAACAGGTATACTTATTTTGGATTTTAAACGTCTTTGCTTTTTTTGCCTATGAAAAACACTGCCATTCATGTTATAGCTACACAGCACGAATTCTGTAAGCAAGATGGTTAAAGTTCTAATGCAAGCAAGATTTTCCTATTTCCTGTACTGTCCTACTGCGATTTGTAGTTGGCCGTGAACTTGGTTTAAATAATTATCTATAATTTCAAGAGTACAAGAACGCATTATATAAGGAAAAACTGAAATTAGAACTTCCTTTCGCTTAAATATGTTTAAAAAGGTCAAAGCTTGTATACAATTTGCATCTTCGAAAATAATCTCGAAATGTTATCTAATCATAGAATGTCTGATATACAGTGTGTCCCAGGATTGATGTTACAAGAGGTGTGATGGACTAAAAATTTTTGAATATTATTTAAAGACTTTGGGATTAAGTCCTACTTGGTTTGAAGAGAATTCTAAGAATATTTCAGTTTCTGAAAAACAACTCGGCCTTGACAGTGAAGCGAAAACTATTTTCTTTTCAGGTAAACTTCCTCTTTTTGTTCATGATACGGAAAAATGTTACGAAAAAAAGTTATCATAATGAGAAATTATGGCCGTATACAACTGTATTTTTTAATAAATTCAATTTATTTTGTTTCTGAAGCACTAAAACAAATAGTCTTCTCCGCGAATATTTATTGTAAAAATTGGGGTAGCAAAATGTTTCAAAACTAAACTGGTTTTATCATCAGGCCATAATCATCTGCATAGGGTGTGGTTAAAAATGATTTACGTAATAAAGGAAACCACATACTGCTATTACAAAAAGAAGCACATGTAGAAGTGTGACAGGCATAGAGGATGTATGTACTAACTAGATTCAATGACAATGAAATTATCAAAGTAGGTTACCAAAGACAAAAAGCAGAAAAAGTAAGGGATGGAAACAGCAAGAAAATTACCAAATCATTCTATATTCAAGAATAAGTAATTAGTATCAAAATCTGTGACTTCATTGAGTCTGAATTCATGATCATTGGACATAACTTCAAATATTTCGAGTAAATTTAACAAAATACCTTTATTAGCTATATGCAAAATTTTGTAATCTTTATTAGGATCAAAACTGTGGTTGGACTGCAAAATGTGAATATTTTTGTTTCTGATACAAACGGAATGTTCTTTAATTCTTTTTCTGAAAGTACGTCCAGATTTACCAATATAAAACAGTCGCACGACGAATAGTCAAGACGATACACACCAGATTTTTCTATTAAAGGGGTGGAATCTTTATTGAAGACAACCAATTTCTGAAGGGAATTAGTAGTAGAAAAGAAAATTTTAAAATGATATTTGCTTAAAATGTTTATTATGGATAAAGGAATTCCACCATAATAAGGAATTGAATGAAAAATCTTATTTTCGGAATTATTAATAGGCGTTAAATTTGTTGAAAATTGTATAGGGAGTTTATGATAAATAGATAAAATAAGTTGAGGAGGATAACCGTTTTTAATAGCAATAATTTTAATGATGTTAAATTCAGAATAGCCCGGTATAAACATTAACCAAAATTACCTCAATGATTTAGCTATTTACTATTAGAAAGTTATATTGTCTTCAGGCATTGACAATCCCGATCTTGTTAGAGTCGAGATCAGCAGAAATATTTCTAACTACAAAAAAACTTTGCCTAATCTCAATAATATTCTCACATTTTAGACAAATCAACTTTTACCCTTTCCAGATACATTAAAGATTTATTGTGCACTAAAGGTGACAAAGGTCATTGCCTTGTCATTTTGGATAAGAGTGACTATATTAACAAGGTCTGTGAGTTTCTTGATTCTCCTGATTTTAAAATTCTGAATAAAGACCCTCTTCCCAGTTTCACTGTAGCAGTCAGACAAACTGTTAGATACCATTTAGAAAATATTAAATCCTTAAATATCAACCACCTTTTCTTACTTGCTATTTATTTATAATAAACTGACAGAACGGGCATGCGCCCAATAATGCTGTCAGTATTCCCATATATATTACAGAACAAAATAACAACAAGAAAATTATACTATACATAAAAGATAAGTAAAAATGAAAATAATATATAGTGTGTCTACTTTAAGTTGGAACCATATGGAAAAAAATGTTATTATTGGTTTTAGGAAAAAAAGGTATTTTTGATTTTTTCAAAAACTTAAAATGCAACCGTCAGATATCAATTTTTTCAAGCCGTATACGAGGTTTGTCAAAAACTATGAATTTTACTCAAGAGTAAAGTACATTTATTTTTGACAAAATCGAAAATTTCCATCAGCAAAAGTTGATTAGAATTGAAAATTACATTCACATATGCAATTACACCGATCTATCATGAAAAATCTGGTGTGATACACTCACACAACTTCCTTTTACAGTGATCTTATAATTAGTCAAAAATTTCATTTTTAATTTTTAACCATTGGTTAAAAATTTTCAAAAATTACAAATTCTACAAAAACGGTACAAAATCGAGTGTTAGTTGAAGAGACAAATTTTCTCTAGAATTTTAAGGTGAATTCAAAAATTTAATAATATACCGGGTGTTTTATTTAAAATAGGAGTTAATAAAAAAAATAAAAAAAAAAACAAAAGAAACCCACTTTAGAAGCATTCAACTGGAAAATCACCCATCTCACATCAGTACACATTAAAAATGTAAGAAAAATGTAAAGTTTAAAAAAAATCGTTAGAGCCGTTTTTGAAAAAATCGAAAAAAACTGAAAAATCTAAAGAGTAAACACCTACTTCCGTTATGCGATTTTCTTCAAAAGCTTGCCGTTTCATCTACATAGTACACAAAACTTATATATGAAGTTTCAACGCCATACCTCTTTTCTTTTTTGAGATATTCTGTTCACAGACAGACACACAGACAGACAGACAGACAGACACACAGACCAATGAAAAAAAATATATTTTTTGGGATCAGGGGACTCTAAAACGTGAAGATCCGTTGAAAACTCAATTTCGAATTTTTGGGGTGAATCCAATACTTCCTTTATAGTATTGCGAGACGCCTAAAGTCAGGGTAACTGGCAATCCTTTTAATTGAAACACACTCGGACACGAAGACCAAAGCTACTGAAATTAATACGAACACTTAAGTAGATACAAATACTTGCATTTATTTTTCTGCCGTTTACAGAAACCTTAAGTTTACGTATTTACATCTTCTTATTAACTAACTTAATTTTAAGTCCATTCTGACCAAGAAAGCTCGGTGGGCGTTTACAAAGTTCCCAATAACCTATCAGAGCTGGTCTAAATTTTGGACATTTGGCATTACGCGGACGTGACCGTTCATAATAGTTCTATGAATTTTTACAAGCTTGAGGATTTCCCACAGTGAAATGTGGCCTGTTCGGACCCTTAGTAAATTACCGCTATAAAGATTTAAATTTCTACTAAAAGCATTTGGTCCCAGCTGCAAATAGTTTTTATGATCGAGTTGCAACCATTGCTTCTTCTAATCACGTACCGGTCATATACATCACTCAATATTTCGGTTTATGAAGTAAACGCTGCATAAACTTACTCTAAGCTTATTCGTGAGATTGGAATATCTCCAGCTTCCCAAGCGAAAGGCACGTTTCTAAACATCCGCTTGTTGTAATTTAAATATGACATTTTCCTACGAATTTTACCTTAAATTATTATACAGATGGCTTACAGCTAACTAAAGTACAGTATATTCCTACATAGTTCATTAAATTAAAGAACGCGAATCGTAACAGTTGCCCCCGGATTAAGATAGTCTTTGGGGTTTAAATCTATCGATTTTTACACCACAAGACGTTCTTCTTTCGCACTTAAGCAATACCAGTCATAAATCTCAGAACTCTATGGTCTCATTATGCTTACCCTAATTTAACTAACCTACGTGAATTAACATCAGTTATCTGGCGTAATTGTCAGGAATACTTTGGTTCTCGGTGACTTAACTAAACAAAATACCTAGATAAGGAATCCACGTTTCCGCATTTCTTTCCCGGTTTATAGAGAACAGTGAAATTTAACATTTGTAAGATTAATGACCACCGCAGTAATCTGCCATTCTTATTGCTCATCTGCCGTAACCAGGTCAAAGGACAGTGATCCGTTTCTACGGTAAAATGGCTCAGAAACAAATAAGGCTTTAATTTTCCGACTGCCCAGACTAAAGCTGCACATTCGAGTTCACTTGCGCTATAAGCTTGCTCCCTATCCGTGAGTTTTTTGCTCAGATACAGCACCGGATGCTCTTCTTGATTAGCATCTCGTTGCGATAAAGTCACCCCCATTCCTCGCTTCGAACAATCGGTTTGTACTATAAATTCGCGGGAATAATCTGGAGCTCTCAACACCTTACCGCTCATTAATTCGTCCTTCAATCTTTGGAATGCAACTTCTTTCTGATCATCCCATTCTACTCTTGTTTTCGCATTTTTCCGTAATGCGTCTGTAAGTGGACTAGCTATGTCTGCATAGTTCGGGACGTAATGATTATAATACCCAGTGATCCCGAGAAATGATCGAATATCCCGTTTGGTTTGGGGACGTTGAAACTCCTGTATGGCCGCTACCTTTACCTCCGACGGTTGTCTAAATCCCTGACCTATTTTATGTCCCAGATATATCACCTCGGCTTTTCCCCACTCACTCTTCTTAGCCTTTATCGTTAGGCCTGCTTGATGCATTGCCTTGAATACCGCACGTAGATGTTCTAAATGCTCCTCCCAAGTCATCGAATGTACCGCCACATATTCCAAAAATGGTTCTGCGAAATCGTCCATTCCCTCCAATATGGTGTCCATTAGCCGCTGAAACGAAAATGGAGCAGATTGCAGCCCGAACGCTAACGTCACTGGTTCGAAAACTCCACGATGAGTTATGAAAGCAGCATATTTACTTGCTCTTTCAGTCATCCCTATTTGCCAGTAGGCTCTTACTACATCGATTAGACTCAGGTATCTGGCCTTGCTGCATTTTTCCACACATGCTTCTATATTAGGAACAGGATGTTGCTGTGGCACCGTAATAGCATTTAACGCTCTGTAGTCGATCACAGGCCTTGGATCCTTCCCTTCAGCCTCCACAATCATCATAGGCGATGAATACTCGCTGTTACTGGGCCTAATTACTCCCAATTCTAACATTCTATCGATTTCTTTGTCGATAATCTCGCGTACCCTCTGTGAGTGTGAATACGCTCGAGTTCGGATAATTTTTTCCTCCTTGAGAGCAATATCATGTTCCACTAAGTTGGTTCTTCCGGGTCGATTTGAAAATAACCCTGGAAATTCTTGGATTAATTCCTCCAAGCTTTTTATTTGGATTTCCGTGAGTTTTCCTACCCCTTTGGCTTGTTTCAACACTTCCGAAGCACTTAAGATTTCGGTGTCTTCTATTTCCAGTTCTGGAAGATCGAGTTCTGCTCCTTCTTCCCCAGGTTGTTTGATTACTATCGCTATGACTTCAGCCTTTTCAAAATAAGGTTTCAACAAATTGACGTGGACAAGAGTTTGTTTACGTTTTCCCGAAATTTCTTTAATTATATAATTAGTATCGGAAATTTTCTCCACAATTTCTTTGGGTCCAGTCCATTGCATCTGCAATTTGTTGGTCCTGGCTTGCTGATATAACATAACCTTCTCGCCAACCTCGTAATATGAAGCCTTCGCCTTCAGATCATAATAACCTTTTGATTTGGTTTGTGCTTCCAAAGTCGCCGTTTTCGTGATTTCCTGCATTTGCCTTAGCCTATCGAGTAACTTTAATATGTACACTACTACCGGTTCGTTGGTTTCCTTTCCAACCCACAACTCCTTGATCATGTTTAATGAAGATCTAATCTGACGTCCATAAACCAATTCTGCGGGACTAAATCCGTGTGCCGCGTGCGGTGCACATCTCAAAGCGAAAAGCGCTTGATCGATATATTCATCCCACTCATTTCCGTTTTCGTAACACAACGCTCTTAGGATTCGCTTGTATACCCCGTGGAATCGTTCTACTGCGTTTGATTGCGGATGATATGCTGAACTGTGTATGATTTTTATACCACATCGGTCAAGAAATTCGGTCGTTAGATTGCTGGTAAATACAGTGCCCAAATCCATCTGGATTTCGGATGGAAATCCTACTCGTGAAAATATATTTAATAACCCTTTTACCACCGATTCAGAATCTGCTACTTTCAATGGGATCGCGTCAGGAAATTTTGTAGCACTACAAATTAGCGTTAGTAGATATCTGTTTCCCTTCTCGGTTTTCGCTAAAGGTCCTACAATATCCACATTTACTCGCTTATACGGTTCGGTGATTACTGGCACTCTACACATTGGAGCTTTTTTCCTATCAGTGGGCTTCCCTACGCGCATGCAAACGTCACAGCACTTGATCTTGTTTTTCACGTCTCGTCCCATCTGATTCCACCAATAATTCTGCTTGATCCTGTCAATGGTTTTGTTACAACCCAAGTGTCCCATCCACATGTTATCATGTGCGATATCTAGCAACTTGCTTTGTAATTTTTCTGGCACCATCACTTGCTCAAAGCTCCGACCCAATTTGTCAGTAATTCTCCTGTGCAGTATTCCATAAGCAATGTAGAATTTTGCTCCATTGTTCTCCTTCTTTGATTCTGCCATCTCAAAATACTCCTTTAATTTTGGGTCTTCTAATTGCAGCATTCTTAAGGTTGTCGGTGTTAGTTGTGTTATGTCCGAGTAATCGACATCCGATTTAGGTATTGAAAATTGTTCGTCCTTTTCCAGGTTCGGTGATTTATACCCAATCTCCTTTTCCGCTTCTTCTCCCTGTTCGTCGGAATCTTTTCCGTCTTCTGAACTCTTTACTTCGGCATTCGTTTCTTTATTTTCATCGTGAACCTTTTCCTTTTCCATTATAGCCTTCGCCTGCGCTCTCGTTAATGCGAGCACTTGTTGAATTACCACATCCTTTTCCTTCGGCAGCATCTCCCACGTTCTATTCGATAGCAGATACGTATAATCTCGAGGCAAACGATTCGCTACAGCTGCTTCAGTTTCCACCTGAATTTCTGGCAAATTTAATTTTACCTTCGCAACTGGTAACGCCACACATTCTTCATTCAGGAGTCCTTGCACATATACATATTTCCCTGTATAATCGGCTCCTTTGATTAAATTTGTGTGCACGATATCATAGCTGGCTCCGCTATCTCGTAGTAATTTTGCTTCCACTCCATTTACTTTCGCTATTATGGTATAAGGTTCTAGCAGACCTTCCTCGTTCTTGCTCTGGCCTATCGTTGCTAAAACGACTTGTGTTTTGGGACATTCCGGTGAACCTTTATAGTGACCTACTGCACCACATCCAAAGCACTTCCCCGGCCTTCGTCTGTCGAAACTGCGTTTGTCCAAGTTTTCCTTGACACTTTCCGTTTGCACCTGACTTTTCCCTAAGTCATTTTTCAAGTTCGACGTCGTTGGCTTAGTTTCGAACTTATTTTTCGATGTCTTGAAGTTTCCATTATATTGCCGTTCTGTACCTGGTCCTCTTTTGGTGACGTATGTGTCTGCATGCTCTGCAGCTTCCTCCATCGTCTTGGACTTGTTTCGGTCCTCCACCCAAAATTTCATTTCCCCTGGCAACGAACTATAAAATTTCTCCAAGCACATCAGTTGAGTTAGCTTGTCGAAGTTTCCTTCCGCTTCTTCGCTCTTGATCCATTCCTGGAAATTGGTTTTTAGTTGGTATGCAAATTCCGCATAACTCTGGTCAGTTTTCCGTTTCCCGTACCGAAATTTCGTTCTAAAAACTTCTGCTGTTAGCTGATATTTCTTGAGCAGACTAGCCCTGACTTTGTCGTAATCTTTGCTGTCCTCTTCAGTTAATCGAGCCACGACCTCATTCGCTGTTGGTGACAACACACTCGTCAATCGAATTGGCCACGGTTCCTTGGAGAAGTTCAATTGCACACAAACCCGCTCGAAATTCGTTAAATACAATCCCATGTCACCGTCATCCTTGAAAGGTTGCAATTGTTTTGTCATATTCAAGGACATATTCCTAATTGCATTGACATCATGTACATTATTTTCATTTGCCGTTTGAGCTTGGGCCTGAGCAATTTTCACTTGGGCATCTAATCTAGCTACCTCCAATCTTTCTTCTCGTTCCCTTTCAGCTAATTCTAACCTTTCTCTTCGTTCCCTTTCAGCTAATTCTAATTTATCCTTTCGTTCCCGTTCAGCTAATTCTAATGTTTCCTTTCGTTCCCTTTCAGCTAATTCTCGTTCCCTGCTAGCTAATTCTTCCCACTTGTCCTTCCGAGGGTTTTCCTCCCAGGCACCTAATTCTACTTTAATGTCCTCTACCGAATGTTGAGCCTTAATCAATTCTTCTATGATCTCTGCCTTTTTCTTTTTCTCCGGTAATTTCAACAGATTAGCAACGTATTTTAATTCGTTCACCGAAAAAATACTGTATTCGGAAACCATTGTTTGTTTTAAACAAAACACTTAATAAAATTTAAATTCTGTAAACCAAGAATTTTGCGTAACCCGTATTACCTATCGCTGCTGTAAAAACTTAACTAGTTCACAACCCGTCGAAAATTTACTATTACTGACAACTACGAGCAATACCTGATCCTATTATTTCAAAAAAAAAATATATACACAACCTTACTAAATCGCATAATAAGACCATATAATTCCGAAACAAACAACAAGTATTACTTACCCACAACTGGAATTTTCTGCTTTCCCCGCTGTGCTGTCGTCTTATTCCCACAGATCTGGACGTGCCGCCTCCCTGTTCTGAAGCCGCTTTCCTGACTTTTTTTCTGGAGTTTCCGCCGTCACTCACTTCGACACATTTACTGGCTTTTACTGCACTACACTGGTTTTTCTTCGTTGTCAGTTTTACTGACGTTGTTCCCAAAATGCTGCCTCGCCGCCCCTTCGAATGACTGCCCTCCTGTTGTCTGGCCACCTCCACGGATTCCTTGCGCCGTTCCCGGATTGACTGCTCCCGTTGGACCACGGAATTTCCTGCATTCACTCCTCGACGTTCCTGGATTTTATCTACGCCGCCCCTTCGGATGACTGCCCTCCTGTTGTCTGGCCGCCTCCACGGATTCCTTGCGCCGTTCCCGGATTGACCGCTTCCGTTGTACCGCCTCAGTTTATTAGATGCTTTTTCCCGTCCTGTTCACGTGCTTCCCCTTGTATATTTCAACGCTTGCACTTGGACCGACTTCGAAACAAAAGAAATCTTCTGTCGTGCGATTTAAATAAGTTATAAATTACACCGCTTGATCACCACTATCGCGAGACGCCTAAAGTCGGGGTAACTGGCAATCCTTTTAATTGAAACACACTCGGACACGAAGACCAAAGCTACTGAGATTAATAAGAACACTTAAGTAGATACAAATACTTGCATTTATTTTTCTGCCGTTTACAGAATTCTTTAGTTTACGTATTTACATCTTCTTATTAACTAACTCAATTCTAAGTCCATTCTGACCAAGAAAGCTCGGTGGGCGTTTACAAAGTTCCCAATAACCTATCAGAGCTGGTCTAAATTTTGGACATTTGGCATTACGCGGACGTGACCGTTCATAATAGTTCTATGAATTTTTACAAGCTTGAGGATTTCCCACAGTGAAATGTGGCCTGTTCGGACCCTTAGTAAATTACCGCTATAAAGATTTAAATTTCTACTAAAAGCATTTGGTCCCAGCTGCAAATAGTTTTTATGATCGAGTTGCAACCATTGCTTCTTCTAATCACGTACCGGTCATATACATCACTCAATATTTCGGTTTATGAAGTAAACGCTGCATAAACTTACTCTAAGCTTATTCGTGAGATTGGAATATCTCCAGCTTCCCAAGCGAAAGGCACGTTTCTAATTTAAATATGACATTTTCCTACTAATTTTACCTTAAATTATTATACAGATGGCTTACAGCTAACTAAAGTACAGTATATTCCTACATAGTTCATTAAATTAAAGAACGCGAATCGTAACAATTGGTTAGACAATAGGCTCTTTCAAGTAGATTTCTCTCAGATTTTAAGATTTATTTTTAGATACTGTTGTAGTTTTTTCTATTATATTGGAGATTTAAATTGAAGGTAATACTATTTGCTTTCTATATTAACAAAAAATTATATTTAATTTTGTATTGTTTTTGAATCTCTATCTATCTAATTAGCTAAAATGAAAAACACTTTCTTGGTAAAGTTTTAACATAATCAATCAATGCAAGTGCAATATTTGGCCTCATAGGCACAATAATAATATTTTAATTACACGGTTTTTATCGTTAGAAAAAAATGGCTATCAGATGATCACTTACACATATTTATGTGTTTAATGGTTCTTTCGTCTTTAATAAAAGTTTAACAACTCAAACTATGTAATGCAAGTAGTTGCAATTTTAGACCATATTCTTTCCAAACTACTAGGTAAGAGTTTACTTCCTGCAATAGTAGTCCAGTAATTCACATAGTTTCTGTATTCGCATCCGTTTTGCATACGGCGTTAAACAGGGTGCCATATATGTGATACATTTACAATAGCATTAGAGAGGAACTATAAAGATTAAAGATTGCCGAAACAGAATAAATACTGAATTCCTTCGCCCAGATTTGTGTGTCTATCGTAAAATCTATTGTGTTTGCGAAACCGTGATATCATCTTCAGCAGTGCAAATCACGTCGAAAGCTGCAACAGTTCTGAACTTTGCACTTCTTTGCTTGTTACTGTTAACTTTGTAATTATAGATTAGAAAATGGAGTTGGTTTTTACACAACTTCCTGCACCTTTCTGCGTTACTGAATGTGAACATTTGAAATTTTTCGTGTGGTTAATCATATCTACACATGTTTTTTGTATTACATATTTCAAAGTGCTACGTCCTGTTTTTATTTATTGAATGCAATAACGCGTCTGATCATCTGCTGCTGCCGTATATGGGAAGAGTGAATGTAGCCATTTGAAAATTCTTATTTAACAATCCAAATAAAAATGAATCCAACCGATTATTGGCATTATAGTCTAACTTTCATATTTTGTTAGGTGTGCTTATAAGGTACGTAGATTTACGTGTATTATACTGGATGTTTCTGGCTCAGAGGACGCGTGTATTCTATTTAGCGCTGTTACATTATTAATTAGTTTTATTGAGTACTTTATCATAATCAGATTCCTATGTATTCCTACGTATGTCTGTATATAATTAAAATAATAATAACCTGCTGATTAAAATTATGTTGAAATAAAATTTATAGTAAAAGAGCACTTGGTTATAATTTTTTAAATAGAATGTTAAATATAGTATGATCAATAATTATTTCCATCTAGTATGATTATAGAATAGTTCCACATTTATAAGTACAACTATAACTCATTGAAAAATCAAATGTTAAGTTAACATTTAAATACGAGTATAGTTTCCATAGCCATACTAGATGAAAATAAGTTTGAATAATACTGTATTACCTACCATCTGTTCGAATTAATTTGATATTTTTTGGACGATTTGCGCTTAAAGAAACTGGTAAGTACCAAAATTATATAAACAAAATTACTTTTATATCTGCAGTCAGTTTACGCACACAGCTGTTTGAATATTACGAAATAAGTGTAGAAAAATTGCATATACTGAGTGAAAGTTAAATTATTCCTTTAGAAATTTAATTCTACACGATTTCCATAATTAAAATATTGGCATACACTGAAGCAACCTATTAATTTCAGTATTTTTTCGATAGGCAAAGTAAATTGAATGGTAGTGGATATTTCTATTTTTGTTATATTTGTTGTAATATTGATAAATTTAAATAATGAAAAGGAAGTAAGGTATTAACTATATAAAGATATTTATATTGCAGTTGGAGTTTAAATGATAGTCATCATTAAAAATATACTCGAATTTATCGAAACAAGAGCTTTAAATATAGGAGAGCTTCTAGATAATCCTACTCACATTCATCAACTAAATTGCATTTTTTCAGATCAGATTAGATATTATTAAGGCGCTTATTGCTGTTATACCTCGGGCTACGTACATGTTATATAACAGAATACTGTACACTATTATTTACCTATTATAAAAAACGTTTATATTAGCCCTACAGGTGCAAAAAGTAGTAATTTATAGTGAGTATACTATTATTATAGTTATATTGTTGTTTCAACTAGGTCGTCTATAGTAAATATTTAAGAACTTCAAAATGTTTTTTTATATTTATTATTCAAAAGCTTTTCGAAATGTATAATTCAATAATCAATATTTTGTATTACATTTCAAATAATCGCTTAATGTATTCATAGGTAAAAGTATACCGATATTAATATTTTTTATAATGTTTTGCATTTGTGAAAAATTATACTCTTCATATCCATGCATCTTGAAAGACCAAACACATCACTTTGAAAATTATAATAAAAAGCAAATATTATGACATTTTAATAACTTTCGCATGAAATCGTTTAAATAAATATTCTTGTATAAAAATAGCATTCGAAGTGTATTTATGTACCTTACGTTTGAAAATGCAAAATTTAACTGATTTGACAATAAATAATTCATGATTAAAATTTTTAATTACGGTGAGATACTTTTCTTTAAGGTATAATAACGATTCGATAGTCAATTACTGATTTTAAGTAGTTTAAAGTTCTGATCCATGAGAGGAGTGTTATTTTTTTAAAATAATGCTGTAATATATAAAATATTTTGGGTGTGAGTACTATATTTATTTATTTATTTATTTCTCAAAAACAAGAGATATGTAAGAGATATCAAAAGTTATATCAACATAGACTCAAGTAGGCGTTCTTTATGATATTTCTTGAACAATGGATAATTCAATTGCGTGTTTTAATCAGATCTATGTTGATATAACTTGTGTTGCTTAAAATTACTTGAGCAACACACCTCTCAAGTTTGGTAGATTTTTCCCGCAAAACCTTGCATATTAAAGAATATGCTAGTGAAACATTCTAGCTTCTGGTCAATCTTGTAGTGAAGTATTTCGGGGAAGTTGTATCTTTTCGAGTTTTTCGAGTTCTCACAACATTGAGAAAGATTGCAATACGTTAGAATATTGAGTACCTGTAAGTTCAAAAGGTAATGATGACAACGCCATTAATGCTGATTAACTATTTCCTAAGATTAATTCTTCAAGGTTGAGTGAAAACCTTTAGATCAGTAATGGCGCACCCAAAAAGGTAAAAATAACTAGGGAGAGGCTAACATCATGTACATCAATGCAAAAGTTATTATTAAAATATCCTCTTTAAGAACTTAATTACTTATTTAAAAATATTATTAAATACTAATTTTTACATCAACCAGCTAGGCTGTTTGAATCACCGCTTTGCATCAAAATTCAGCATTGAATCTAAAAAATGGTGAACATTTTCGTAGAATTCCTATTATATAATACTTAAGGTCGCACAGATAGTGTGGTTGAAATTTATTTACGGAATAGGTGAGTAAAAGTGTAAATTCCCATAAAACCTTAGTAATTGATCGTGTGTATAGATAGTTTCAATGTATTTCACTGTTCTGTTCTTGAGTAATGAACTCAGTAGCCCTGTTTTGAAATTGTATCATATTTTTTTTCCATTCTTCTGGTACAGTTTGAATTCTTAAGTCGTTTACGGTTATATAAAAATAGTTTAGAGAAAATTAACATTTTATATCTAAACATTTATCACTGAATTAGTTTTATAATTAAAAAATAAATTATTGTCAGGGGTAATATATTAAGTAGTATGCTTACTATCGATGATATCTTAATGAATATGAAGAGTTATAATATCAAAGCTAAAAATATTTTCTTGCACTGGGATTATAACGAAATGATATTCACTAAACCATTGCGGATTATTAATCGTACTACGAATTATATTTAGTAAATTATTTTATTTGATAGGTAAAACAAAACCAAGTTAGTTTGCACCAAATCGATAATAGCGAGTCGCTATACTGTCAGTATGGAAGAAAGTCTTATTGACCAATATTCTAAATTTAAGAGATCATGGTTGGCTCAAAATTCAAGGAATTAATTTCTCATCAAAATGTTCATTCATTTTTTATCAATTCAACACACAATTGTTAAAAAGAATCGGTAGTAAACAATATCAAAAAGGATACTAGTGATAAATGGACAGTTCACGTGTCACCCACTAGAGAAAAAGTTTTACCCACGAGGTCGTAGGTCGTGTGGGATAATTTTCTCGTGTGGATAATACCTCATAACACTAAGCCTGCAGTATTTTATCCACACCTCTCATTAAACTCAAACGAACCACTAAACCAACATTTTTGTTTGAAATTAAGGTATCTGTTTATTTTAACCTTGTCGGTTGCTAGATGATATCAGAACACACATGACCTTAAACATTATTACGTAAACTAAAACTCACTAGTTAAGTTATGGTAATCAAAAAGTCACTTGTGTGTAATATTGATATTGCGATTGTTGAAATCGGTATAGTTATAGTACCGAGTATATTGAGAGGTATTGGATAAATAGCTATCACAGGGTCATACAAACTGTATAGAGGTTTTACTTAAGATAAACAAAAGATAAACAGAATATGTTTTTTAGGATACTAACCTAACGTGGTAGTATTTTTTAAAGGAATGCGGCGCTCGTGAACACAAATAAATTTAGATTTTGTATTTAAAAACATCATAGGTCTTGGTTTAAATAATGCATCGAGGCAAGCAGCTGTAAAGTTTTGTTCCTGCAGAATAGGAACTTTTCTTAAAAAGCGCAGTATTATAATGAGCTATTCTCATTTTAGACCCTTTTCGAATGGGACAGTCATGTACGGAAGCATATGGATACCCGTGTGTGTGTGAAACCATTAATATGTAATTTCATAATTTAGCAAACTATTTGCGTACCTATATGCTAAAAAATGTTAGAATTTTATATTTAATGAATAAGACCTACATGAATCCAGTAGACCCAAGTTAAATATCTACCTGAGAAGTTTGTTTTTACTGCAGTCACATTTGTCTGCACCCATTCTTTCTACCCCATTTCATAATATTTAATATGAGGATAAGCCAATTCATAATAAACTTCAAATAAAACGTTTTGTTCCATCACAAGTTTTAATTGTGTTAACGTGAAACTTTATAACGGTTTTTACATACGAAATCAATGTGGCAATCCCATTAGAGTTTGATATTGATTCCAAAACTGTCAGACTAGGCTTCGAGGCTATGGTTGACCTGTCCTTCCTTCTCAGTAATCAAACTTCCTGATTGGTTTGACTCCAAACTATCTGATTCCACTGTCTTTTATTTTTGACCATCTGATATATATGTTGTAGCTTCGATCTTCCTCGTGTATTTCATCCATCCTCTGCTCCCTCTACAATAGTCTTAAGGATCTCCCCGCGTCTTAGGATATGCTCCATTAAGGTGTCTCTTTTTTATGATATTTATAATTGTTCTCTTCATTTGTGTTCTTTCTCTTATTTTTACGTTAATAATTTTATCTACCCAGCTCACCCGTAACATTCTTCTATAGCATCACATCTCGGAAGCTTCAATTATTTTCCTTTCCCTAGTGGTGATCGTTATGGCTTGCATTTGTAAAGTGTACTCCTCACAAATGTTTTTATCAGCTATTTTTTTCTATTTAGTGTGATTTTATTTGACGTTATTATTTTCTTCTTGAGAAATATGACTTTGAGTTGTAATATTTGTAGGAATTTTGTTTTGCATCTTCCGTCTTTTGTTACAGTGCTTCTTATATAGGTAGCGGAACGTTTCTACTTCCTTTATTATATGTCCACCTAGTCTAATTTGTCTATGCCCCTGCCCGTTTCTACCACATAGTAGTACCTTTGTTTAGACTAATTTATGTTCATGCTATAACCTCTTATCATTATATTGTCCATTTTATTGAGCGCTACTCCCATGTCTGTGCACTTTCTCCTAGTATAGCGATATCTTCTAATTTATATTTTTTCTCACATTTTTATCTCTATGTTGACTCGTTTAAATCAAGTATAAAATTAGCAGGAACAGGCCTTTTATTGGTAAATCACATGCTTTGTAGTTTTAAGAACATTCGTCATGAACATGTATTGTATACACACCTATTATTACTAAATTTATTGTAGGCCTCATAAATCATTTCATGAAGAACGACGGAGGAAGAAGCAGCTAGGGTTAGAGAGGTATCGTCAATACATAATTTAATTGCCTCTCGTAATTACATTGGGTAGATCATTTATGAACAATATAAATATGACTGGATCCAACACCGAACCCTGAGGAGCTCCCAACGACATGATGTTCCTTAGATAGGGTTTCATTTGTTTTACGTACAAAAGACCGATCACTAATAAATAACATTAGCCAATTAAGTGCTACTTCACGTATTCCTAGAATGGATAAGATATGAATGAGGGACGTAAAACGCATGCATTAAATTAAAAATAATGTTGCTATATGGTGTCTTTGATTAAAGCTTTCGTGAACATATTGTATAAATTTAATATTCGCAGTTTTTATCGATCAGTTTTTACAAAAACCGCTTAGGTTATCAACCAGCAGTTTAGTTGTATAAAAGTAGACCATTAGTATATTGCAGATGACTTTTTCTATGATTAGAAAAGACGTTCGTTACCGTAACAGGTCGATAGTAACCTGAGCTGATGCAAAGTTTAATAATAAAACTAAGTGGTTCAACAATTCAATGTCCATTTTACCGATATAATTGGTACCCCATCCACTACTGTAGGGCATTTGTTTTCTATAAAATTAATATCTTTTATTTCTTGCGGTGAAGAAGGATTTAAGAAGATGGTAGTATTAACATTATATTTTGTAAAATGATAGTTTAATTTGTATTGTGCCGTGACAGAAAAAAATTTGAAGGATTAGATAGTATTTAATCACCAATCTTTAGTTCAGTATTTCTGTTAGAATTAATGTTTCTACCTAATCTAGAATTTACTAAATTCCAAGTCACCTTGGAGCAGTTATATTCCCTCGTTATTTTTGAGCATTAATGATATTTTTTGGTACAGTAGATTTCATGCTTAAAAAAATCTTTTTTCATTTATATACTTTTAGAGTGCGCTACTAGCATACTCTTCAATTCGTAAATACAAATCCTTTAAATTTAAGCTTAATGTTTCATTTTGGGAATTTCTAACTAGAAATTCTAAATCTAAATAGAATTTAATTTAACTTTTACGTGTATCTTTTAGAAAAGTTTTAAATTTTTGTAAGGTTTGAATCGTGAAAACCGTATCAATACATTTATTAACAAGAACTGTGTTATTAGCGGATCAAAATATATAAACGTAGATAAAAACCAAGTAATGTACTTATTTTAAATGATAAAAGATCTGGAGTTTCTCCACTTAACATAGTCGTACCTCTGTTCAAGAGTTATATCATTGTACCGTTCTTTGTAATTTTTGCCAGTACAATACTTTATTATTGTTACTAATACTTATTATGTTTAAGCAGATATTATTGGCGACACTAGTCGGACTTTATATTATTCCCCAAATATTATCAAGATATAGTAAAAAGAAATTCTATAGCAGATGGGCTGCTTATATTGCTAGAATATTTCTCTCTCGCCATAGCGCGTGTCATGTAGTTTACATGCATGGTACTGCTTCACTGCATTTCAATTGAAGAGTTCGTGATCTTGATACAAACAGATTAAGGACAGCACTAGAAAGATTTGTTGCATGTCTGCATAATATCATCACGAAAATCAATTTGATTTGTACTTTTGGGATCACCTCGGAAGACTTATGTATCCGTTTATAGTAATTATCATTTACTGGACTGAAGGAATAAATGGCAAAAGGAATGTCACAAAACGATGTGTATAATTCTGCGTTCAAGTCAATGAGAGCAATTTTGAGCGTTTTCTATAATTAAAGTAATAACTAAAATAATATTTTTAAAAACTTGATGTTTTTCATTTTTATTTATCGTTTTACAAACATTCTGTTTATTTAATTGAATGTTTAGATCCCATAAATATAAAATTGTCAAGTTTTCTATATCTTTTAATGAAAGAACTACATCTACAATTTTGTAATATTAATAACAGCACAGAAATTATAATTTTTGAATTCTAGCTTATTTTTATTCTTTATAGCAACTTGCTTTATATACTCATAGTTACACGTGCTGTTATTTTTAGATTATTATAAAAACTGTGATTTCACACTATAAACTATTAAATCAAATATGCCAGTGCTACTGAATTAATATCCTTGCAATAAATAACTGTACAGATATTCATTATGTCCAAACAACATAGCTGGAAACGTTTTTTAGAAATATTTTTATATAAAAATATTCCTAATTATGTAGTTATTTTTAATGATAATAAATCACAATAATAAATATTTTGATGTACTGCTTACAGAACGTCAACTAACGACTTTCAAAACCACTGCTATTATACATACTACCTACTACTGCTATCTTCGGAATCTGTGTTCAACCAGAAAAATTACGTAATTCGTAAATGGAGATATTCCTCCACAGCTGCCGCTTTGTAAGGTCAAGGAAGGAGGAAAAGTGTTCTCGTGTAGTCAAACGTGCAATTTCATTTATTATCGCATGAACCTAATTAGGAACATACATAGTAGACGAAGTTTTCGTTTTTGAAATTGTGTAACGGTTAAATATGCTTATTACAGAAAAATGTAATGGATTGGATTTAATGGGTCACCATTTTCGGTTACTGCATTGGTAACGTATTAATCTTTTAAAAGAGATAATCTATTGCACATTGTAGAATGTTGCAATTTTGCAACTTGTTACAGATGCGTCAGCGCACGAAGTGCCTCTTATTTAAACTATTTCGTGTGAGCTTGAAGGCATCATACCCGCACTAAAAGTGAATATCTGGGCTCACTTAATCAATATTCAAATACTTTATAGAAAATCATCGTTGTATCATTAATATTCTAATATATTGTTTGACGGGCGCGTAGTGATAGCTGCTGTTAGAGCTAATTACGAAATTTAGCTTATGCATTTTAAACGCTTGCACACTTCTTAATATTTTTTATTTGTATGTTTTTGCAATGGATACATCTCATGGGCCGAACTAAGATGCAATACCCTTAATTAATATTGTAATAATGTTTAAACTTGTGAATTTGCACATATTGTATGGAAGGAAACTTTATATCATTTATTGCAAAAAAACAATTCCTAGTATTTGCTAAATACCGGGTGGCCATAAATATCTGATATCACATTACCTTTGGAATCAACACCGCTTTATTAAAGTGATGAATCCAACTAAACTAAATGTCATTAATGTCATCACAATTAAAATTCATATCTGTCAAAAATTATTACAGATTGCAATAAGTAATTGAGTTAGAACAGGAGGTTTTTATAATCGAGTCGTAGGCTAAACTGCAGAATCTGGGGCACATTCTCCTCCTCTTATTTGTGTTTTATTACATTTTGTACCAATACTTATTATAATTGAAATATGTATAATGCTAACCAACATTTATAAGTAGCAAATTCCATGGCTACCGGGATCTCAGATGTTTATGGCCACCCGGTATAAATTTATTATTACGTTCTGTTAACTTCAGTCTCAACATTAACTTTAAAGATATATGTAAACGATATATACAGGGTGTCTCAGAAGAAAATTCACTTTTAAAAACGCCATAACTTCTTTATTATTTACTTATTTACATAGATAATTATAACAATGGAAAAAAGAATCTTCGCAAATTTAGTACGAAAAATTACATCGGTTAGATGTTGCCCCTGGCGGTGTATGCACATGTAGTATACTACGCGGTCTAAGCCGAAATTCCATGTTAAGAAGAATAATTAGAGTAACCGCGAAAGCCTCAAACGGTGTATGCACTCTTCCAAACGCATCCTTTCGGTTGCCATTATGCATTGACAAAGTTCCACCGGCATTGATTTCTTCCCGAATATGGTGATAAGATGTTGTAAATGTTCACGTGGATTATAATACAGTATACACCCTGCTCTCACGCCATCTTCCTCCATGGAATGAAGTGCCCGAACTTTACTTTATACACCCTGCTCTTGAGATAACCCCATAAAGGAAATCCAGCGGAGTGAAGTCAGGACTTCTTGGGGGATAGTTAATGATTCTTTTTTGAGAAAATAATCTTTCTGGAAAAAGCTCTCTTACGGTTTCTAAAGTAATAGCTGCCATATGACTAGTGGCTCCACCCTGCTCAAAGTGAATCTTAGGAGTGCATGAAGTTGAGGAGTGCATGAAATTGAGGAGCAAGAAACTAATGGAAAACGTAAGGGTACGTTTGGAAGGGTGCATACGCCTTCAGGGGCAACATCTAACCGATGTAATTTTTCGCACTTAATTTGCAAAGCTTCTTTTTTCAATTGTTATAATTATGTATGTAAATAAATTAAAAATAAAGAAGTTATGGTGTTTTTAAAAGTGAATTTCTTTCTGAGACACCTTGTATATGAAGCAAATGATATATATATATATATATAAATGAAATATTTATTAACAGTTTTGGTATTGGTGTTTCTTGTTACAATATCAAGATAATAGGCGTTTTCTTAAATAATTCACCTACAACTATTATAAAGTTAAAATATTCCTCTCAGCAGTAAAACCTGTGAAATTAGAAGTTTTCTAAACTAAATAAAACTATAAAATATTCAAAGAAAAGATGGTAGCGGATTTAGTTAATGTAAATGATTCGATATAGCTTTACCTCTTTTTCGGATCCTTAAATAACATTATCATCATGAGCGTAAATTGACAAATGTTCTACTTCTATTTAGTGAGTTCTGCTGGACATTCAATTTTTTTATAACTGTTTTGTCTATTTCTTTTTTATATATCTCTATTCATTGAGGAATTGTTTTTGCATTATAATTCATAAAAATAATAGAACATTAACAAATTGTGAATAATAAATAAGGTGTTAGCAAAGTTTACCTTTAACCGTAATTTAAGAAATTATATGAAATAAACAGCTGTCGTTAAAGTTAGATATATTGGGTAGAAAAATAACTGCAGACAATTTTCAATAAAACACCCAAGGTTTTAATTACGTACGTTTCGTTTGCAATGTCGCAAACTTCTTCAGATTCATCATTATAAAATTATATTTAGAAGATCATTTTAAAACAGCAAAAATATTTCCCTTGGGAATGTTAAATTGAAACATAGAAACAAAAATAGTGAAATATATCCCTTCAAAGTTATATTTCGATTTTTCTTCAGTTATAAAATGTTGATAGGGTTAATTTCTTATCAAAATCTGCATGAATAACACGCTTTGCAAACGCTTAGCTTTCTGGCCATCAAATTTTGACAAAGTAATGTAAAACAATTGAACAATGTGATATATGTTGTTATATCGCCATGGTGTTACATACCTACACCGTGTATAGAACGCAATGACAGCATTATTCAATGTTTTATTATTTTATGAAAGATAAAAATAAAAATAAGACTTTGCTTTCCAGACGCTACAACCTGATTTAAAATAGCAAGTAATTTAATTTTATTCGCAATCACATTGTAATGTGTCAATTTCATGACATGTGAACAGCTGGGAACTAGATGATTACTGAAACTAGCCGGGAAATTATTACATATCCCGAAAAATATTGTATACCTGAAGACTGGGTTGGTTTCATGGTAACAAAAATATTGAGTGGGTTGTTTTCATGCTAACAAAAATATTTGCTACATCAAGATATCTATTATTCAGAATTCAATAATGAAGGGTCCAACGCAAAATGTGCCTAAGTCACATTTTGCTCATTTTAATGATGATGGCGCCATCTGCTGTATTTTTCTATTAGCTTTATTTTAGTGTAACTAAAATTGCTCCAAGTTGTACCTAAGTCCGTATACGAGCATGTCAGCTGAGAAACAAAGGCCTATTTCAATGCTAGAAGTGCCTAAGTCCACTGCCTATGTCCGCTCTACGCGTAATGTATTATTTAGTGAAATAGGTTCTAAATAGTTTTACATGTTAATAAATTAAATGTCTAAAACATTGTATAGTATTATTTATAGGGGATTTAAAAAAAATATTAGAAATCTAAACTAAAAGTGCCAAAGTCCATTTTTACA
The DNA here is from genome assembly GCA_940337035.1 of Agriotes lineatus. Classification (NCBI taxonomy): domain Eukaryota; kingdom Metazoa; phylum Arthropoda; class Insecta; order Coleoptera; family Elateridae; genus Agriotes; species Agriotes lineatus. Next base: position 31,411 of record CALNHX010009904.1, read on the forward strand.
AAAAAAAATTTCTTTTGGTTGCAGTCATAAAATCCAACAAATATAATGCTGTAGTCTTGCAAAGACTATAAAGTTTTTTCAACAAAAAGACTAAAAACATTGTATAGTATTATTTATAGGGGATTTAAAAAAAAATATTAGAAATCCAAAGTAAAAAGTGCCAAAGTCCATTTTTACAAAAAAAAAAATTCTTTTGGTTGCAGTCATAAAATCCAACAAATATAATGCTGTAGTCTTGCAAAGACTATAAAGTTTTTCAACAAAAAGAGTAGCATCATATACGTAAGCATAATATTTCCAACCACAAACAAAACTTTCGAACTCATTTTTCTCAAAAACATTAAAATGTGACTTAGGCACATTTTGCTTTGGACCCTTATTGTAGTTATTTTTAAAATTAGATGATTGCGAATAAAATAGTATACATACCACGGCGAAAAGTTTCATTCCAGTCTCGAGATGAAGTTAACCTCGACGCTGCGCGTCTCGGTTAACTACTTAATCTCTCGACAGGAATGAAACACTTCCCACCTCGGTATGTAATATACTATTGCCGGTTTCAGGATATTAATCCTTTGATTACATATATAAAAGTAAGCTGGTAACTAAGTCATAACTGTATCTGTACGGTAATATTCCTTTACCGTACATGGCATTACCATACTGCAACCGGTAATAGCTATTAACAAATCTAGGAATGTTATGAGTATCATAACTGCCGCAGATGTTTTGAAATCCGAGCTCGTAGAGCGAGGCTTTTAAAACATCTAAGGCTGTTTATGATTCATAACATCCGTGATTTGTTCAATAGTTTATCGGTTGCTGTGGGGTTATGGTTGCCATGTAGGGTAATATTCCTTAACCCTACAGATAAGTTATGACCTAGTTACCAGCCTACTTTTGTATATGTAAACAAAGGCTTAATATCCTGAAACCGGTAAACTATTAAACAAACCACGGATGTTATGAATCGTAACAGCCTTAGATGTCTTAAAGCAATATTTGCGGCAGTTCCTTAGATGTCTTAAAATAACATCTGCGGCAGTTATGATTTATGATGCTCATAACATTCCTAGATATGTTAATAGCTATTAACCTAAATAATCTGTTTATTAAACTACGCTATTTATATGACGATTTTCAGAGATATATACGGTACTTAATTAATTACATTTTTACATATTCTATTTTTCTATAACATTCCAACTATACGTATATACCGTTAAAAATTACATAATTAATCTTGATTAAGATAATTGATCGAATTATCTTGCCTGACTCTAGAAACGTTATTAGAATGGAGACGGTATTGTTTAAATTCGAGCTATTTTTGATTATATTTTATGTATTCTATTTGATTCTCTAGGCATAGAGTATCAGTTAATAATAGTTATGTACTATACAAGTGGGATAAGAGCATCATTAATATACGTGTGTGTAAGTTACAAACGAGTGCGTAACACGAGTTATGCAAGCACACACGTATATTAATGATACATTATCACACATGTATTGTATAAAATTATATCTACAACAGCAAAAACTGAGAAAAGTGCATTAAAAGAAATGTCAGATCTGCCATTTTCAAAAATATTTTAGTAGGCAAATGTCATTATGTCATTCATTTGACACTATTTCAGTTAGCTAATTTAGCCATTACAGCACTCAGTTAGGTAATGAAGCCATTACATAACTGAGTGGTGTAATGAGCTTCATTACCTAACGGAAATAGTGTCAAATGAGTGATGTAATAAGTTACTTATTGCACTGGAGTAGATAAAAATAATTATTCTTTATAAAACCAATTTCAGTGATAGTTACAAAATATATATGCAATGCATGCATATTGATTGTGATATTAATGTATGCTAGTGGTAATTCAAGTTGTCATCATTTAGGTACGTAAGCATCTGAAAACATTAGTGAAGAAATAATTCATTTATACAGTAGTTATGGACGCATCTGAACACAACATTATTCAGATTTAACAATTTTACTTTCTATCTGGCAAGAAAGTTTCTTTTATTAGTATACTTATTAGTTTCGACTACGTTGATATTTATGTAGTAAGTAGCATATATTAATTATTGTATTGAAATAGGTTTTTATGGAGATTAATAATTGTCTAAATATTCACTTATAATACCATGAGTAGTCAAAGTTATGTCGACTATTTTGGCGGTGGTGTCACGAATGTCCATTGCGCTTTGGTACGAGTCCTAATTCCAAGTGCAATGGACATGAGTAGTGATACCACCGCAAAAATAATCTACTTAACTTTGACTAAGAATGGTATTCCAGGGACTATATAATGAACCAAACTACTTTTTCAAATTAGTTTTCAGTAAATCTAGCAACAAACTACGCAATTTCTATAGTAACAGAACACTAATATTGATTAATTGATTAATAAAAATCACATTTGTTTAAAATAGTCACTTCTAGGAAAATATATCCACTGATATTTTTTTGATTGGTCAAGAAACGTCAGAATTCCGGATTTTCATTGGTCACTTTTTGACAGATGACAGGTGAATTGAATAGTCCAAATTATATTTAAACACCTTTAATTGAGATTTCCTAAATGCTATTGATCTTATTGTTAAAATGATAAGTTATGTAAGAATATTTAGTTTCAATATTACAATATATTTTCATTGAACTTATTGTTGTGCAATATAAATTTAATAAACGCAGGGCATATTACAGGAAAATATTCGAATGTATCCACATTTAGGAACATTTTTACTTTTAATTATGCATATCTAGACATGTATTTGATAAGATTGTACTTGCATGTACACTTGCTTTCAAAACTTTCGCGTACACCTATTTTTCGCTGTATTAAATCAGGGTTGTAATTAATCAACTCTTGACATTTAAATTTTTGAAAAGTCAAAATGCCTCGACTGACAGAGCACATGCTGTCAATGTCATTTTTAACCTAATCTCATAATTACCCGTTCACACAGCTAAAATTTTGCAAAATCGTTGTTACTTGATTTTGAATGTGTACGCGAAAGTTTTGAAAGCAAGTGTACATACCGAATAAAAGGGCTTTCCGCAAAATTTTTCATAATACCGTTTATTATCTACCTCTCTAATTACCTGCTAAATAATTTTGAAGGTATCCCTAAATTTATTTCTTCTGTTATAGTGTACTATAATCTGTCATAGGTACGAAGAAATAAACCACGAAAATATTTCAAATTATAATTTTAGAACATAGTTTTGGATTCAGTCATAAACTATGCAATGAACCGGCATTTCTTATAAACTATGTGGTGGGTGATATTTCCGGAAGCAATGCCGTTTATCGGAAGTTGTTATTAGTACTAACCTGTTCTGAAACAAAATTCTAACTATTACTCTTACAATTATTAATTTGAACGTTAATAAAATTAAAATTTGCGTATTGAATAAAAGATTAACTTAGCAAATTCTTGAATTGCTTCATAATTGGATGAAATCAGCATCTGGCAACCATTTTAATTGTCTAATAAAATTTATCTTCGCTGTGCTCAAACAGGAAGGAAATGGTATCATGTCTTAGTAATTAAACAAAGCAGGGAAGCGGTAAAAAATTTGAGGGACGACGGTTTGTAAGGCAGCTTCATAATTACAATGGTGTCTAAATACCATTTCCGTATTTAACAGTGTTATAGTTTTAATTGCAGGTTGCATGTATGACAAGAAAAAAGTAGTTCCTATTTATTTTATAGTTAGCATGTGAAAAATGTAGTTTGTGTGTGGCAGCGGTAACATTTCCATTAATTAATTAGTACGTTTATTGAATAAGTATATGTCTATATATGAAACTATAGTAGGCGAAATAATTATTTAATTGTTGTGTCATTTTTAAATTTTATTGTGTATTCTTAATACTCTATACTTAAATAATTTTTGTTTTAGACAGTAATGAATATATATCTAAAATTATATTATTTTCGTTTTCGTTTTGTTAATTATAATTTAGCAAATGAATGAAATAATAATAAAAATAAATTGTCTTTATTCCCATAATCATTCAAATGCGTATAATTAAAAACAATACACATTTCTGTAAAGGTAAGGGAAACAACAAAGCAAAGTTCAAGCCCAAGCTTGCTCTTCCACTGGCTCTTGATTTAAATAAAAAATTGCAAATACAATTTAAATGATAAAAAAATGTTTTTTAGCATAAGCGAATGTATAAATTGTGATTTTATTAGAATTCAAGATACTTGTTGACAGAGGCTATCAAATAAAACATTTGCCTGAATTATACTTTTATCGTGTTAGAAATGTTTGCAGTTTTCATATTACAGTATAGTTACTATAAAATCGGTTTTTATTTGGTGAAAAATGAACATTTACTATTAATTTTTAAGGGAGACTTAAGGGAAAACTTATAAATCAAATAATAAAATGATTTGATCAGTAAACTGTATAAACTCAAGTTTTACTATTTGTCAATATTTATAGCTTTAATTTGAAAAAAGGTGGTATTCGAATATTTACATATTTTTTACGGCATTCTACGTATAGATATATGATATAACTCTGAGCACGTATGTTTTCATGTTTTCATTACTATTAAGATACATGGCTGAAGCAGAATACGAAATAGACACTTGCTTTTGTAAAATATACTAAATATTCATTACAGTATTGAAGTAAGTATGTACTAGAGAAAATTAGAAAACATATTGTAGTAGAATTGCTTAGAATGTTGCTGCTTTTTCTTATAGTCAGTAAATTAAATACTTTTTATATAAAAACAATACCGGAGAGCATTTCCGAGAATTTCAAAAATATTTGTTGCTATAACTGGAATATGTATTCTATAAGAATAAGACATGAATTCTAAGTACTAAGGAAAGATGCAAAACCTGAATATTGTGGGCTTTGGTTTTACCGGTGTGAAATTTTTAAAAGCCTTATTTCTAACATTATAATTTATAATTAGTAATAAGCAATCAATATGGTTATTAGTTGTAGTTTCTCATAAGCCTGCGTGTGTCATCGTCACCAATCGTGCTTACTTCGTTTGTCATCGTACTCTTTCCTTCACAATACAACTATGAGCCTGTGTTACGTAGCGTTCCTGACCAAGAGGAGTCTGACTAGAAATCAAATTCATGTTGGGAGCACAGGTTCGAATTCTATCGACTGGGATCTTCTCTACGAATTAATGTAATAAGTGTTTATTATGACTGTGACTATGACTTTTATCAGAAACATTAAGATAGTTTTACCTATTTTTTTACTTACTTATGAACATTCGTGAACCGTTATTCGATAGGCCAGAAGTTGTTATTTGCGGTGCGCTTTCTTGACTTAAAATATTGTCTTTTGTAACTTTTTATTTGCAATTCAATTTAAAAATGCAATTTTTTTAAACTAGAATGATGTTACCGATGGAATAGGCTGAAAAAGCTAGTTTTATATATATATATATAATCAATACTAGCAATACTACAGGTTTGGACTAATCTAATATAGTAATAATAAAATAAAAACCAGTATCAAAATAGTACTATAAAATATACTAAAGGAAACCGTTATATGGGTATATTTTAATAAACCCTGCTTATCTATGTAAAACTAATCTTATTTATTAAAACACATTGATATGATATTAAAAATGTTATCACTAGAGAACGCGATATACCCATTATTACAAAATATGCGCATATATATATACCGGGTGCTGACTTGCGCGACGCACCATAGGAATTTGCATAGTAAATTCTTTATGTTCAATTATTTGCTCCCCTAATTATTTTAGAGCTTAAGTGTAAATACATTTTTTGTAGAGACAAAAATACTGCACCCATTCATACTGTTGCTAACAATTTTTCATTTTCCGGAACTGAAGGAATGCAAAAAACAAACTACCATTTTTACAAGAATCAGTGATGCCATGGAATTATTGAAACAAGCCAATTCCAACGCAAATGCGTGCGGAGCGACAATATGTGTTGTTTGTTTGTCATTAATGTTTCATTATGTTCTGTTTAATGTCTCTAAGGTACCTAGACCTTGTCCATAACAAAAATGGTTTTACGAGTATGGTGGACGTTCGTTAAGTAAGCTCCTTGTTTATTGTAAAATATCCGCATCGGCCAATTCCAAACAGTACAACCATTAAAAGACTGATTTATTTTAAGTTTAAACTACAGGCACGTTATTAAATAATTGTAGGTGTAATAATGAGGTTCAGAACTTACACCAAAACGAGAAAAACGACAATAAATTCAATCCTTTGACGGCAGTGATTGGATGATCGCCCCGCACGCACTTGCGTTGGCATTGGCTTGTTTCAATAATTCCATGGCATCACTGATTCTTGTAAAAATGCTAGTTTGATTTTTTGCATTCCTTCGGCTCTGGAAAATGAAAAATTGTTAGCAACAGTATGAATGGATGCAGTATTTTTTTCTCTACAAAAAATGTATTTACACTTTAGCTCTAAAATAATTAGGGGAGCAAATAATTGAACATAAAGAATTTACTATGCAAATTCCTATGGTGCGTCGCGCAAGTCAGCACCCGGTATATATATGCAGCCTTATTTTGCAAAAATATTCAGACATTTTAGAAATACTCATGTGTACACGTCATCTTATTTAATTTATTCAGCTTTTAAAACGTTTAAATTAATGGTCGATTAATCATAAAATTTGAAAAAAATGGAGAATACGGGTGTAATGTTTTCTTATAGTCAATATTATAATTGTTACAACGATTAACATCAGAATTAAACAATTACTTCAATAAGAAACATAGGCAATACACATAAAATGTGTAAATTAGTCATCGTCATAAAAAATCTTGCAAGCAATTTCTTTTCAAAATTTTCAAGAAGAAACTTATGTCCTCTTTCTAGAACATATAGTAGGTACTTAAATATTGAAATTGATCTTTCAGCGTCTGGAGATGTACAAGCAGAATTTACAAATTGTGCAATAACATTACGAGCTACATCAAGCTCCTCAACCAAACACCATTCAAAACGTGGCTTATATTATTATACTCGTAGATAGTATAACTAGGTTCTTTTTTCATTACTGAACTAACTTTTCTAAACTTAGGAGCAATTACTTTTTACTTTACATTTTATACTTCTGCACAAATTCTTAAAACTGTTAATTAATGCCAAAGATTCATAAAGAGTGCATTTCAAATTGCATTAGCGTAATCCGTGTCGAAAGCAAAAGCTTACCACTTGTTGTATGTCAAATTTATTAGACACATTTTGCTCACGATTGTCACCAAATACTACTTTCAAGTTATTTTCTTATAGCCCGAATATCTGAAAGTACTGCTAGGCAATTTTCGCTAAAAAATATAGATTTATGCTATAATATGCAAGATATGTTTACATATGCAAAATATGCATTAATTAATTAGTGTCAACTGTAAAAAGTTTTCATTCGCGCACATCTTTAATCGTATTCCAAGATATGCGTAAATTATGGAATATGCACTTTGCATAAAATCCATTCTCTAGTTACCACTGTGACTGAAATTGCTTCAGTGTTTCTAGCCTTTCTTATGGAATTACTTTAGTAGTTTTTTACTTGTCAACATAGCAGTACTACTACATAATATTCTAAATTTGAAATGAAAATTTAAACTTGTTAATTGTTTTTATTACTGATTTTATTTTGCAATTTAAATGAATGTCATTGATTTTAGTAAAGATAATTTATTATTTGCTACACGTATCTGTAATCTATTGATGAACGGTAAAGTACTAATTTTAAAATAGGTAAATCTCCTAGTTTTACAAAAAATGAAAATACAATAAATTAAACTATAGGGCAGTGTCATCATGGTTTTTCTGAATATAAAATTAAGCAATTACACGTGTACGTATTTTAAGAGATGAATAAAAGATCGATGTTACTGATAATTACAACGCTTTTGGCATTGAAAGAAGTGCTGTAGTAGAACCGACTAGGCAACATATGTAGCTGTTGCATTTAATAACGTAAACGATTGTTTTAAAAATGTTTGGCTTTACGATGCCGTGTAAATTGATTGTTACGCACTGTGGGTTTGCTAATTATTGCCTGTATTAGCATTTGTATATGACTAGTATTTTACGATCATTCCATTATACTGGAAAAAGCAAATTCATTTACGAATTTTAGATTATCGTATTTGAGTTTGATCACTGAAATGACACTGTGATTCTTTCGGTTCACCAGAAGACATTTTGAAGTGGCGTTTTGAAATATGGGTTTTGCTGAGAATACTTAGGGTGAATATTTTTTCTCAAATGAGATAAATTGATTGAAATGAAAATGCAGTCTACTGAAAACTATACCTATCGAATATATTACAAAGTACATAGTTCAACAACTTTTTATTTTAAATATTCTTGTTTACGAAAAAGCGAAAAAAGGCAGTATCACATTGTCTCAACCAATATAGAACATATTTTTAAAAATGTATCGAATATCTTGTTTTGTTCTGGATACACAATGTTACAAAAATCACAAAGTAAGACATGGAATGGAATTAGTTTCGTTTCGTTTAGCATCGCACAATTTCAGTTCTGTCGTGTACTGGGAAGATCACGATGTTAGTTTTTAGAATGCTAAGGGAATTTTGCTCATTAATTGCTTACAACGTGGAGCCACTATTGCCAGTCAGTATTATGCAAATTTATCTGAAATTTTGTCACGATCAACCATTAGAGAAATTGTGATTTTTGAATAGTATCAATATAAATTGTTTGTCTACTTTAATAACTATTGGTTGAGATCTTAAGTTTATATTTGACTTTTTTAGGAGAGGTCATTTTTATTCTACACTTTATCCGAAATCATGCACAATTTAAAAATCATATAAGAAGTATTATATTTTTATAGTGCCGCTCAATTTTAGGTATGTCATTTAGTAAAGCCCTTTAGATGATTAATGATTCACAATGTCGAACCCTTACGCGGCGCTACAAATTTTGTTGTTAAATTTTGAAATTTATCAAGAAGAAAGATTAGCGAAACTATAGTACCGTACATGTAGGACTCCGCAGTATTCCAATAAATTATGTTTTTCAAGTAGGTATAATTGATGGCGAGATCTTGTGTAATATTAGATTTTTTACAAGAGATAAGCTTCATTATACTTTCATATAGAATAATGTCTATGTGCTTCCTGAAACAATGCTTTTTGGAGACAAACAATTGCAGGCCCAAGTGAAACTGTCGCAACTTCAAGTTTAATGGCTATCAGAAGAGAGCGTTTGCCTGCGTGGCGATTTGTCGCGGTTCCAAACTATAAACGATCAGCATCCGATAATGGCTCTAAAATTACGGTCCTGCGACGAGATGCGCTTCTCTATTTAGCTGACATCGTTTCTTGTTCACTAAAAGTGAATTGCGCGTTTCGCAATGTATCATGTACGTAACTGAGATCACGTCGGTTCTCACGCGGCGAGGAATTGGGTCGTTCATTCATTGTATTCATTCTTATGCAGAATTTACAAAGAATACCTACTGAACCGTTCATTCATTATCCGTAGATTAAGGCAATATTTGGAGGAGATTCAATTTACTTTCAGTGAATTACCATCCGGAAGGAAACGTATGCAGGGCACTAATTAGGTATTTGACTGATTGTTCTGAGTACTTTGAAGATGCACTAACCCGAAATTATGCTTCCAGACTAAAAATGCGAATTACCATGCTGGCCTTTTTTTAGTGTTTTATAACCTGTTACGGGAATATTAATGGGGTAATTTGTAGTAGTATTTGGTATTTCTGGTTAAAAGCGAGATGGGTACTTTATGACGGTGCTGATGTAAATATTACCACTTTACAACCTCGACCTTCTGCTTTTTCAATAAGCAGCACAGTTTCCTTTCGCGGATCAGTAATGTTTATTTTCATGGGCATTATGTTAAACGTATTCTCCTTGTTTACATAGAAGAATGAGTTGTATATGGACAGAGGTCTGCACCTCTGAACTGAATACAAATACTTTAGCATATAGGTTTACCATGTTTAATTTAATTGTATTCAAAGATTAGAAATCGAAGAATGTTATACAATATGTTTTAAAAAATGTGAAATATATTTTTTAAGACAACGTGATTTCAGTTATAAACAAATTTTAGAACAAGATTTCGGGATGGCAATCGGTTCATAGTATCCCTCAGTGCTAGTAACATGTTTATGGAACAACAAAATGTCTATACTTACATAACAAACCACCACTTTGGTGGACGTATGTTGATGATGTTTTTGCAATTTGGCCTAATAATATTGATGAGGTGAATAAATTTCTTGAACCTATCAACAGTAGCAGTAGCAGCTTCCACCAAATTCATATTAGAAACAGCAGCACGATCAGTTATTTTTTTAATACATCAGTATACTGCCAGAAAACCAGCACTAATAGGTACCTGCATTTTAACTTCAACCATAACAAGAACATAAACACAAGTATTGTAAAAAGTTTTTGCGACAGAGCCAAAGTTGTTTGTTTTGACAATGAAATTAAAAAAAAACAGAAGGTATAAATGTTTTTTCTTTATCCATCCTCTTCTACCGCATCGCAGTGTAGAGGTTTACGAGAAATTAAAAGAAAGGAAACGAACAAGGGCAAAACGGTGAAAATCGGTTACCAAAAAATATGGATCAACCAGAAGCTTTATAAATGGAATAACGATCAAAACAAATTGGAGGAAGCCAAAGAGGGTGCGCCCTCGATAAAATGACAGATTACGAATACCAGGACTGATAACGCGAAGACAAAAAATGCTGTGACAACGGACCAGAAAGTGGATAAACAAAATAATAAAAATAAAGAAAATTTTGTCAATCAAAATGCAAAATCTAAATTTGTCAAAATAGCCACATGGAATATTTGCAGTATAAATGGGAAAGAGGGGGAATTGGCAGGTGAATTCACAAAGGCGAACTTAACAATATTGGGGTTAACCGAAGCGAAGAAAAAGGGACAAGGCTGCGAAATTATGAAGGACGAACATATCATGTTCTACAGTGGAGTTAAAAAGAACGAAAGAGCGAGAGCAGGGGTGGCTTGCTTGATAAATAAAAACTGCAAAAATAATTTAAGGAAATGGCAGTTCATATTAGAACGAATTATTTCAGTAGATCTGTATTTAAATACAAGTTTAAAAAGCATAATAACAATTTACGCCCCGTGCGATTCTGAGCCCGAGGAAACAGTTCGTGATTTTTACGAACAGCTGCAAGAATGTGTAGATACCGCAGATGGAGAAGTGTGGATCCTAGGGGACTTCAATGGAAGAGTCGGGAAATCAAACAGTAGATTCAAGAATATTCTAGGGCCCTATGGCGAAGACACAATCAATTCAAATGGCCGTAAACTCCTGGAATTCTGCATCAATAACGAATTGGTAATAACTAATTCATGGTTTAAAAAGAAAAACATCCACAAATTTACTAGAGTGCAGCCTTCCAGAAACGAGCACTCCATCATAGATTATTTTTTAGCAAGAAAAGAAAATTTTAGGCAAATTAAAGATGTGTCGGTGAAACGTGGCCCTGAAATAGGGTCCGACCACTATTTACTCCAACTGCAACTATTTATTCTAGAGACGACAAATACGCAAGCGACTCCAAACAATAGTCCTATTTGCAAAGTGAAGTCTTACAAGCTAAGGCACGCGGAGGTCCAGGATAAATATCAAGAATTACTAGACACAAGAATGCGAACAGTTGAATGGACAGCTTTAGACGGGAACTTAGAGGCAACATGGGGGAAATTTAAAAACATAATAATTTCAGTTGCTAGTGAGACATGCGGAATATGCAGGAATACTCAACATCCGAGAGTAAAGAATACAAGTTGGTGGTCAGAGGAGATTAAAAACGAAATAAAAAAGAAAAAGCGATTATGGGAAAACTGGCTAACTTATAAAACAGATGTGCGTTACGATCAATATAAAATGCAAAGATCCAAGGTAAAAAACATGGTTAAATCTGCTAAAATTAGGAGTTGGGAAGATTTTGGTGATAAAATGGAGGAAAATTTTAATAACAACCAAAAACTGTTTTATCGTGTACTAAATAACAAGAAAAAAGATAAGGCAAGCCCATTTAATTTTCTAACAGATAAAAACGGCAAGCTACTAACAAAGGACGAGGATATTATAGCAAGATGGCATGAATACTTTGTGGAAGCTCTCAATCCCGCAAATAACTCAAACCACAACGATGTACCCAGGACAAATAGAACACAACCGGATATTAATAATGAAATCACCTGCGAAGAACTCTCAGATGCAATTAAAAATGTAAAATTAGGGAAAGCCAGCGGACATGACGACATAACACCAGAGATGGTTAAATTTATGGGCCAAGAAGGTAAACAAGTTCTACTTCGATTACTAAACTTATGCTGGATGAAGAAACAAATCCCTAAAGAGTGGGAAATTGCAGTCATTCAACCCATTCTCAAGAAGGGCGACCCAAGAAAGTGTGAAAATTACAGGCCCATATCTTTACTAAGTGTCACGGAAAAAATCTACGAGACAATATTACAGAAAAGGCTTGCAACAACTACTGAAAATAAGTTAGCAGAACTACAAACGGGATTTAGGCCTGGTAGAGGTACGCAGGACCACATTTTTACTCTGCGTCAAATAACCGAAAAATTCCACAATCACAACAAAAATCTCTATATTTGTTTTATTGACCTATCCCAAGCATTCGATAGTGTACGCAGGGTAAAAATATGGGAAGCCTTACGGAATCTAGAGGTTGACGAAAACTTAATCACAGCAATTCAAAGCGTCTATCGAACGTGTAGGAACTATATTCGTTACAACGGAATTGCCTCGAATGAATTTGCAACAAAAAACGGGGTGCGACAGGGTGGAATCCTGAGTCCCCATCTCTTCAACATTCTATTGGACAATACTCTTGCCTGTGCTAGCGTGGAAATGAAAAAGTGCAACTGGGGCTACTACAACTGAAACCCCATAAATGTTAACATCCTCGCCTATGCCGATGATATGATAATAATGGCTGAAAATGAAGAACACCTACAACACAACGTAAACATAATCGATAAATACCTATCAGCAAGCGATCTAACAATAAACAGCGCCAAGACGAAGGTAATGGTAATATCGAAAACCCACATCAATACTAACATAACAATCAGTAATAAGCCAATCGAGCAAGTATCAAGTTTCAAATACTTAGGATGTGTTATACAAGAACAAGGTCAGTTCGAGGAAAAATTAGATGCTAGAATACAGGGTGCAAATAGACTCTATCACTCCGTACTAAGAACTGCTCTGAAAAAAAGAGAACTGAGCAAAAGAACTAAAACTCAGATCTAGAAATCCCTCTTTAAACCGACCTTAATGTACGGATCGGAATCATGGTGCCTCACAATTAAACAGAAATCCCGTATACAATCGGCTGAAATGCGCTTCCTTCGGAGCATATTAAGAAAGACAAGACGTGACAGGATCCGGAACGAAACTATAAGAGAAGAACTAAACGTTAAACCCATCCTATCTGAAATAGAGACAAACCAACTAAGGTGGGCGGGTCACGTTTGGCGAATGGACAATAATAGACTACCTAAAATTGTAAGTGAACTGGGCGTGCTAGGAAAAAGATCTAGGGGAAGACCACGGAAGTCATGGAACTCTGATGTTGCCGAGTTAC
>CALNHX010009905.1:0-45053 GCA_940337035.1 Agriotes lineatus
AGTACGGACATTCTACACTAGCTAATCTAATTTACTATCTAAGGATACGCATAGCCGCGCTCGCAGCTTCGCTTCGCATTATTGCAGATTATTACACTATAATTAATTATTGGTTAGTATATAATCACTTACGCCAAGAAATAACTAGGCAAAACTGCCCACTTTCACTGATACGTCGCGCCTCTGCCACAACCTTGTACGTTCTCCCATTCCGAATACCATTTCTAATCAACCACTTCTCGATGCGAATTATACACCTCTTCAAGCATGAATTGCCCAACATGGGGCACTACTTGCACGTGCAGGTTGGGTCTCCCAAACACGGAACCCTGACAAACTGATAGTTGATTACTAGTTATGAAAATCACGTAGAAAGAATTGAAAAATTAAAATAGGTAACCTGCAATGCAGTTCTCGAACAAAGTGGCAAGGATAATGATGGTAACTGCGCCCCCGAGTATTCAATAGGTGGAATTAAAGAAGGCCGATTGCAATCTTCTTACCTTTTCCATCGAAAGACTGTAGGAATCACAATCTAGCTAGTACGATCCGACCCACCATGTACTATGGTTTTCCCCTCCAAATTCATAAGTCATGTGCTCTCTGAAACTGATTTAGAGTTTTGCTGACGATACCAAGTTTAAATATTTTATATTGTGTTTGATATTTGGTGCCGCATTCTTTGGGTAGCAACTGCAGTGCAGTTGTTGGTGTCAGCTTCAGAATATTTCGAGGTGGTCATTAACAACACAGTCCTCGGAAGCACTTGCAATAAGGGTATCAATTTTTGGGAAAAAAAAGCTGTCACGGCCAGCTGAAAACGCAAGAGTAATTAATCGGCCTTTAATTCTGACTGTGGGAAAAGCAGTACCACTGTCTTCCCTTCTATTACAAATAACTATTATGTAACTTCACATAGTAACGGTTTCATGTACTTTAACGCATTAGTACTTTTACAACTTCGACGATATTCGGAACTAGCATATTATGCAATATCTGTTTTCAGATTAACTCTGTAATTAGCAATGTTAACCAACCGCAGCAACAAAGATGAGGTATTTCCCAGTAACGATACTCCTGGTGCTATCCTTACTTTATGTGGACATATGTCGATGTTCTACCAATGAAACGGAACTAATGCCGGAAAAGCGGGGATCGAAGGCTATTGAAGAAATTGGAAGGAAGTTAAGGGACTTCTGGACATGGATAAAGCAGCAAGCCAATTCTGAAGACACATTCGCGGGTAAGCTAAATTTCTTAAATCGCGAAGGACATTGCTTTTCAAACCTTTCATTGTCTTCTTTCCAGGAAGATGTTTAGGCGCCTTCAAAAAGATGAGAATGGCGATGAACTTCATTATATTCAAGCTGGGGGTCATCGTGACGGCTCTGGCGTTCATGTCAATCCTCATTTTCAAGAGCCTTGGGATCGGAGTGGTTCTGCTAATTCTCAGCTCGTTGGGGCTTTTTGCCAAGTTTCTGAGCTTGAAACACCAAGGGGGCGGCTACGAATCTCCCCACGGAACGGGGGTGCACTTGCACATCCACAATAAGGGGGGCCATGACGATGGCCATTATCACTCTTCTGGTCCTCCTGATTGGTACGACCGGTACGACAGTAGCATCGCTAGAACCCCTGCGGAAAGATCGGCTATTGCTGACCTTTATAAGCGGATAGGACTCTCAATTGATTCGTCTGACAGTTTGTACTCTAGGGGGATTACAATTAGGTAGTAATGAATGGTGTGCAAGACTTTTATTAGTAAAATCGTGGCAGGTGTGCTACGTACATCAGAATAAGTGCAAAGGCGTTAAGCTTTGTTGGAGAAGTAATAACATTGTTACCAAGATATTAAGGGATTCATAGATAATTATTTTATTATTCAGATGTTTCTCTGTTTGAGAACACTTGTATTTTGCTTATTGCAATTGTGTACATTTTCATTCGTAAAAATTGCTGATTTTTTTGTAATTGTTTGATTAATATATATCAAAACTATTTTTACAGCTTTTTTCAACTGAATGATTGTCGTACATATGTTTCTAAAGGTTGATAATAATTAATAGTGGTTTGGGGCCAAATTTGAGAATAAAGTGGTTGTTCTAGCATCCATAATTGTGGCTAGTAACCCTGGAGACGGCGCTTTTGTAGTAATAAAGCTATTATTCTGATGATAATTTTTTAGGACCTGTTCTCTTTAATAGAATATTGGAGATTTGAAATGCATTTGGAAAACTAATCATCTAAAATGGTTTCTTCTTGTAAGAAGTAATTTACTAATTACAGTTTTTCACCATACTAATAAACGTCTTCCTACTGAAAATGAATAGAAAATGAATTCTCTAACTTGACATTTAGATTTTGAATCAAAATTATAAACATGGGTTTCATCTATAATTATAAATCTAGTCACAGAGCTTTGTTCTGGTGTTTAAGAAACGTTCTAGAAATGCTTTCGTCACACAGCTTTTTTAAATCCAAAAAATTTCTTCAAAAGCCTACTTTACAAACCCAGTTCCTGATATTATATACTTTACTTAGAAGATGTTCTTCTGTTGTTGTTAGTTTAAGTTCCACCGACTTCTAACTACATTAAACTAGTGCAATTTCGTTTTATGTTTGTGCCATATCCATTTGAAATTCTGTTGGCAATAAACCCTTGATTTCTTGAATCCCAATTTGTTTTCATTTTCAAAGAACGTCGAAAATCGTCCAATATTTTATTTAATTATTTTTTGAATGGAAAAAGATTACTACTATCAAAGATATATATTATCATTACAATTCGAATAATTAGCAGCGTCTGCGAGTTCAATTCTCTAGAAGTAATCATAGAAGCATTATGAATATACAATACATCTGAATTAGAAACTGTCAACATAAATTTGTTATATTGCAGCGTAAGAATGTCACTCTGTTTAAATTGGAGATTGGTTTTATGATTCATAAATAATAATGTTTGCAAATATAATATAACATAATTACAAAGCATTCATAAACTGTTTTAACTGAGTAAATGTCTCACGAAACCTTGTAGAACGTCTGGAAACGATAATTTTTTACGATGTAAACTTTATGTTCATGAAACCTGTACTGTATTGGAGTACCTGGGCTCTCGATTATTTGAAATAGGCAACACACAGTACTTCAAACAGGCAATATTCAAATTTACAACTTTATGTCTAAATGTGCAGAGCGACTTGAATCGTACTTGAGTAAAATGTAAAAAATAATTCAAAATTTGTTTTTAATTCAATTAAATGCTTGCTGTAAAAACATGTCACGAAATACAGTGGAAAAATATTATAAATTGCATCCTAAGCTTATACTGCCAAGCGGGGTACAAATGTGCCGCACCTTCAGTTTTTAGTCCATATTTTTGTCAAACATTGTTTTTGCATCTGTAGTTCTGAGTAATTGTAGTTTACAGTCTGCTTAAAGTTCCTTATATGTCATTGTAGTTGATGATTTTTTTTTGAAAAAAATATAGTTTGATGAAAATTATTTTCATCTAGTACGGCTATGGAATACGTCCAAATTTATGAATGCAACTATAAGACACTTAAAAAACAAATGTGAAGTGTGATATTTAAGTATAAGCGAACTTGCATTCATAAATTAGAAACTATTCCACAGCCATACTAGATAAAACTAATTTGATCATACTTTATTCTAGATACAACACATCGATGTACCTCTGTACCTTGCTATGTAGCTGGCGGTTATTAAATTTCGTTTTTTTCCAAGAGTTTAAATAACGGGTATAAATGGGCACTAGTATACTTTTTTATTCAATTAGAACCCATCTAAATAAAATTTGTATCAAAATTATTTTAGAATATATAAAAAAATATTGGCGGAACAAACGTACCCCGCTTGGTAGCGGGCGGCTGTTAAATTTCGGGTAGTTTCTTTTATTTTTGTTGAGTAAGAGTTTAAATAAAGTGTATAAATGAATGCTAATTTAAATTTCGGGAATATTTTTTGATATGCTTCAGTAAACGTTGAAATAAAGGTTATAAACGTCTACCAATACGCTTTATCGTTCAACTAGAGTTCATATAAATAAAATTTACCCGGAAACGGTTTCATATTATGTTAAAAATTACTGGGATAAAAATGTACTCCGCTTGGTAACGAGCTGTTATTACATTGCGGGAAGGTTTTTTGTTTTTCTTGACTAAAAGTTTAAATAAAGGTTATGGATGGCTACTAATATACTTTGTTGTTCAACTGGAACCCATCTAAATAAAATTTCTACCAGGATTGTCCTACAATATGATAAATGTACTGCGGTACAAATGTACCCCGTTAGATAGCTGGCGGTGGTTGAATTTCAGGAAATATGGTTCTGTTGTTCAATAAAAGTTTAAATAAAGGTTATCGATGACTACTAATATACTTTTTTATTCAACTAGAGCCAATATAAATAAAATTTGCAGCAAAATTACTTAAAAATTTACCACGTTTGACAACAAGCGGTTGTTAAATTTCGGGAAGTTGTTTTTTGTTTTTGTTGAGTTAGAGTTTAAATAAAGTGCATAAATGGATACTAATATACTTTGTTGTTCGACTAGAACGCATCTAAATAAAATGTGCACAAAAATTGTCTTAGAATACGTAAAAAATTACTGGGGTACTAAGGTACTTTGTAACGGGCGGTTGTAAATTTCGGGAAGATTTTTTGTTTTCTTCGGTAAAAGTTTAAATAAAGGTAATATATATATCTACTTTGTTGTTCAACTAGAACCCATCTAAATAAAATTTGCACCAAAATTTTCTTAAAATACTTCAAAAATTACTCAGGTATCAACATATGAATAAGTCATTTAAAAATCAAATGTCAAGTTTGGTATTTAAGCATAAACGTAGTTGCAGTCACAAATTAGCAATTATTCCATAGACATACGGGATGAAAATAATTTTTGATCTGCCTTTATTTTAGATACAACCCATTGGCGTATAGGCCAGTCAAATTAGATATTTACTTGACAAAAATCATTTTTTTCGAAAAAAATACGTTTTCGCAGAAATTGATTTACTCAGCTTGCAGAAGTCGTACAGCAATCAGCATAGGCTTATTTTGTTTCGTAAGAGTTATACTACCACACACAATATGAGCGCGATTTTTCTTGTACTTGCAAATATGTGCAAATTTAATTTGAAAAGTGATCTTTTTTTAGGCGCACAAAATTTCATAAGCACCATTCGATAGCTGTCAACTTTCTACGAATGTAAATGCGCTTTTGTTTATTTTAACAACAAAGTACACATAAACTTCAGATTAGTGGACTTTATAAGACTGGCTGTTAGTGTAATTTATTATATATCACAGTCCCAGTGTGTCAAAGAATACTTGGTTGATATTTTGTCAATATATGTCTGGGTGGGCAATAAACTGCAGTAATAGTTATCTCATATGCAAGGGTTTGTACTTTGATAGATGTTTATATTACGTAACAATTACTTGTAAATAATTTGTTTAAATATATCTTATAATCCTATTTTTAATAAAAATATTTTTCACGTTTAATGACAGTTTAGAAATGAAATAATTAGTTGCTATAATTATTCTTCTAATAAATATTATGATTCTTATAATAATTATTAGAATCATTATAAACATTTAAAAAAGGAAGGATATTCTGAGTACATTGTGCAGGGCGAGTAAACGCCCAGTGGAGCGGCCTACTACGAGTTTCTCCCCACAACGAACACTACTTGCCACGGCACCGCTCTGAAGGGAACATACATTTTGCGACGCTTAATGTAAACCGGTTTGCAATAAATAATACACGGTCAATAATTGCGAAATAATTTTTATATTACACTAGAAGTCTTCAACTAAAGTGTGTGCAAATTTCAGCCGCTAATATTAATAATTGAATGTGCAGCAATTTCAAACAAGAAAATTCCTCGGCTTCTATGGGTCGTACCTGAATCTTTTTTTAATTACGGAGAAAATTGGCAGCTATCGAATGGTGCTTATGTAATTTCGGTACAATTAAAATTGACAAAAATATTCAACAGTTTGTGCGCGTAAAAGAAAGATCACTCTTCACATTAAATTTGCACATATTTTCAAGTGCAAAAAAATTTGCGCTCATATTGTGTGCGGTAGTATAACTCTTATGGAACAAAATAAGCCTATGCTGATTGCTGTACGACTTCTGCAAGCTGAGTAAATCAATTTCTGCAAAAACGTATTTTTTTCGAAAAAAATGATTTATGCAAAAAGTAATCAACATTTTTGCAAATTTTAAAATCGTGTGTTTTCTGCTCACCGAGTACTATGGTTTCTGAAAAGTTCAACGTTATATAGGTTTGTTTTAAAAAGTTAAGAACAATTGAAGAATCGGTCATTTTTAGCGGTTTTTTAGGGATAACTTTTTTTCTAATTAATCGATTTTGACAATCGACAGCTTAATTTATTTGTTTTTTTAAACTACATAAGCCTATTTTTACTTGGAAAAAATTCATCGCGTTTTTGCTCTTTTATATGCAAAAAACCGTTTTTTCATTACTTTGACCGCAATTTTGAATCACTTCTCCACTGATTCAGCTGTTACTTTTCAGTTCATTCAATTCTACGTGATTTGTTCTATAAAACTACATGCTCACTTTTCAGGTAGTATTTTTGTCAAAAAAACGAGATATTTTCGACAATTTGACTGGCCTAGTACGTCTGTAGCTCTCTAGGTAGCTGGCAGTTATTAAATTTCGGGAAGTTTTATTGTTCTTTTGTAGTTAGAGTTTAAACAAAAGGTAAAATGGGTACTAATATACTTTGTTATTCATCTAAAATGTGTAATAAAATGTGTATCAAAATTTTCTTAGAATATACTAAAAATGATTGGGGGAACAAATGTACCCCGCTTGGTAGAGGGCTGCTATTAAATTCTGGGAAGCTTTTTTTGTTTTTATTCAGTAAAAGTTTAAATAAAGGTTATCGATGATCACTAATATACTTTGTTATTCGACTAGAACTCGTATAAATAAAATGGGGTCCAAAACGGTCGTAGAATAATCTAAAAATTACTGGGATAAAATGTACCCTGCTTGGTAGCAAACCTAAGAAAAATACTTGACATGATGGTTAATAATTACAATTGAAACTAACATATTTTTGTCAACTTAATTTTACTCAAATGTACTGATTACTATGTAATATAGCGTTTTACTTTTCGATATGCCTGAAATTGAATTACTCTTATAATTGTGTTTTTGTATATTTTAGAAAAAATACAGGGAGGAGTTTTTGTCTCACTTCTTTCTTAATTATTTTATGCTAACGTGGAATTTTACACTGTGCTCTGCTTTTTATAAACACTTCCACTTGTCACTGTTACTGTGGGTGGAAGTTGCGCTCTCTTACGTTTTCTTTCGATTTCATGTTGGTCGAGCAGCTGGAGCACTTGCTTTTGGTCGAATCTTTGTATTTTTTTCTTTGACGGTACATCGACAACATTTCGAAGTACCATCTGTTAATTCAAGCAGGTGCGAGTGAAGAGATTAATTTTGTATTATTGTATTTCTCTTTTAAATTATTGGAAGAGCTTATTGCATACGCCTTTGTCTTCAGTATTTCCAGACTGTTGCCATTTTAATATCATTTTTTCCTGACATTAATTTACAAACTTTCGAATATTTCCATCATGTTCTAGTTGTTGTATTGTTTGTAATGTAACATTAAGCTGCCCCTTACGTTGAGAACTTGGCAAAATAAATTCAATGAAGGAAAATTCCAATCAGGAACTAATAGAAAAACCATTTATCTATGGTTTCTGAATATTTGGTACAATAAGGAAATATTCTTCAATAATGAATTACATTGTTTGAGGAAAAACTAACTATAACTATAGTAATAAATTAAAAGCTAGTCCCTTATACGTATATTATACCAGTGTACATAAATCAAACAAGTAGGGACATTCCCCGTCGGTTCCTTTGATGTAAAATTTCCGATTTGGATGACCTTGAACGGCCCTGGGGGGGGGGGGGGGGGTACTTTCCGATAGTACTAACAGATGGCGACACTACTTGATTGCATATAGAGATCCTGTATATAGTTTACTTATATACAGGGACTCTAATTGCATAATGATTGGTAGCAAAGCCAGTAACTGGCTCTGATTGGTAGAACTTTGTGCTGCCATCTGATAGTCAAGCTTAGAAATATTCCGGAGTTACTGTCCCAGGCACTCCAGACGGGTTTCAACATTTGGCATGAGTGTCTCTAGTTGTTTGATTTATGTACCCTGATTATACTTTCCAAATATTACTTTTGTTTAAAAACAGTGCACCATTGTAAATATGCAAAAAAATGTGATGCTTATTTTGATGCACATGGCGCATTATCCATGATCCTCTTTCAAGGTAAATGCTGGTCATAGGTCATAGATTTTTCTATGTTATAATAAGATACCAAAAACTGTAGTTGACTAATATAGGTAATTACGGTAAAGAATTTTTTAAATAAGTATATAATTACGTACAGCACGCCCAAGCTTAGAACTCACTTTTACTGATTATACTTTCAAATGTCAGAGAAAGATTTTTATTAAATTTATATTGGCAGGACTGTCACTCAACATATACGAAGTGCGATAATTTGGAAAAAATGTGATGTTATTAACGTTGAAGGTTGAAGATAGTTGTAACTTGTCGAACCCGTTTACTACTTATTTTTTCCTTTAAAAAGATGGCATACTTGACAGAAACGAATGATATAATGATAGTATAACCCTTTTTTATTTGAACGTACATACAAAGGCCATTTCTATGGATATCTTCAAATTTCCTTTACTAGTTCAACAATTTTCCGGGTGCTTTCTACGCTTGAGCGAGCCATACCTATAGTATTATAATACGTTAAAATTAAAGCTCAGTTGCACAATGTTTCTATTGAATTAGATAAATAATTATACTAACAATGAACCTGATACATTTTCTAGTATTATATAAAGAAGACTAACCGATATTATTTATTGTGTACAAAATAAGCTATTTATTATATTTATTTATTTATTAACGTATATTAATTGCCAACTACTTGAACCTCATTCAATAACTCCTGCCAATTATAAAGGGTGTTAAACAGTTATATCAGTAGATAGTAGCTACATATATTAAATACTAGACTACATAAATAATGTACAGATGTATTGATAACTTATTTGTAATAAACTTGTTGAAAACAAATTCAGAGCTTGTTAAAGCAGCTGGATGTAGGACATCTGTGTTAAATAGAGCGCATGCTGTTCTTACTCTTGATTTCAGTTGCAGTATCGGATTTTGCTCCAGTTTCCACTTTAATAAATGTCATTTTTGTGGTCGTGTCGTGTTGAAACTGACACTTTCTTATTATTTTAATAGTGTTAATAATTATGACATGTATTCTGTTCTTATGGGAACATCCGTAGAATAGAAAAACAGACCTTTTTGCAGTTAGACAAAAGGTATTTGATGTTCCAACATCTCATGCTTTTATGTCAAAGGGCATGCTGCAGTTACACAACGAGCGACCAAATAGGTAAGATCCGAGTGTTTCTATATTACACAGTTTCATTATATATTTTTAAAATCGAGAAAGATACGAGTAATAATGCGCTTTTTAAATACTGTACATAAACAAATGTTCATTTTTTTTCAATTGTGAGTAGTTCATAAACACATTTTATTATGAATATTTTTTTGCTAAAAACGGAGTGAAACTCGATCTGTTTTTAGATTTGATTGATGGCTTAGTTTTTATACTAAGTTTTGTCAATCAATTGAAGTACCTCTGAATTAGACTGTAAAATAAATAATAATGTCAACATATACCCTACTTACTATTTGTGATTTTAAGCAGATTTTGCCTGTGCATTTTTTTAACGTTAAAGGTAAGTGTCATTAGATGACAAAAAATACAAGTCAAAATACAATTTGACAATTCATGATTTCTCGAAATGAATTAAAGTTATTCAAAATAATTTGTCTTTCGAGTGCAGTATGATGTCATGAAATGTTGACAAAAATGGTTAAGTGTTTGAATAAATGTATGGCAAGTAACTGAAAATCTCGGCCCACGAAATAAATTATATAATTTGTTGGAGAAATATTCTCGATAATTTATTATGCCTTAATTAGCAACATATTATTTAATTCCGGTTTGTTGATTCTTAGTTCTTCTTTGGCCCATTGTTAACTTATTTCTTTCCACGTTATTTGTTTATGAAGCATAAAGTGTCTTTTATGTTCTGGTAAGGTTTTTTGGAAATGTTTGCATCGTATGGTCGCTGGAAAATTTTAATCTGCTTACTGCTTCTATATTTTGTGCATTTTCCTACTGTTCAGTAAAATATGATCTATATAATTTTTGTAGGTACTGTTTAGTGAATTCCACGTAGATAGTTTTATTTTTTTTGTCGCATTCTGTCCATAAGCTTATCCTGTGTTAATTCTTTTTTTAGCATGTTCTGTTGGAGCATACACCTAGATAATTGTGATCATGTGATTTTTATTTGTTTTAATATTGAGCTATGCTATTTTTCTTAGATACCTTTAAATGAAATTACAGATTCTAGCATGTTTGTCTTGATATGAAAGCCTATTTCAGCTAGTCCATTTTCTCGACCTATATAATATAGTTTCTGACTTTTCTTACTTTTTACATCAAAGATACATCCGTATGTCTTGCTATGCTTTTTATGGAGATTAAGAAAAAAGAGGAAATTCAGAAAGGTTATGATGAACTAGCAAAGGGCCTAAATAAACGCCAAGACACAAGGGGAAATAATACCCATTGAGCAAATATTAACTGATATAAATTCAACAGAAAACTAAACAAGTACTGCCAATAAGAAACATGAATTCCCAAGCTAAAAAAGTTGAAACTGATAGAAGAAAAATACTGAAA
Source organism: Agriotes lineatus (assembly GCA_940337035.1). Taxonomy (NCBI): domain Eukaryota; kingdom Metazoa; phylum Arthropoda; class Insecta; order Coleoptera; family Elateridae; genus Agriotes; species Agriotes lineatus. The sequence goes on from CALNHX010009905.1 coordinate 10,901, forward strand.
TCCACAGGAACCTACAAGGAACTAAGTATATTGATATGGTCTTAAAATGGCAAAGGATTTAAAATAAAATACAATGCAGCTTAATTATGAGGTAAAAAAAGGATATTGAGTTGAGCTGCACGGTTTTATCATTAGAAAATTCTATTTCCTACAATGGTATTTGCAGTTCATCAGAAATATGATTTTATATTAGCTAAAACAAATATAAGATAGAATCAAAATTATTATTATTTATATGTGAAATTATATACGATACCTACCAGTTATTTGAATTTGTGGTTGCAATTGTAGTTAAAATTGGTTGAAGATACTAATTTATAAATTGGGTTGTTTTGTTGCTCAGACTTTATCTGTAAAAGTAAATATTATTATAACAGATAAAACATTTCCTACATATTTGTTGTAAAAAAAGGGTTAATGATGTATAATTGGAGCAAGGCACATATAAGGTTGAAAAGTAGGAATCGGTAATTTTGATATTTAAAAGTGGAGTGATATCCAAGATTTTGGCAGGGATTATAAAAGAACAAGAACAAAAGGGAGTGTATGTAGGTATAAATTTTAATGACACCAGTCTAAATTTTAAGTATAAAAATTCAATTTTACATTAATAAATACTGGTATATACAATTAAGAATTTTGGTCCTAAAGACGAAAATTTGTATAAAACTTATGAAGAAGTTAAGTGTGCCTGGACAAAGCCTAGTCTAAAGGGGTTGCGGATTAAAAGACAAGAATGAAACAAGATGTAGCTGGTGCAAAGTCTAATTTCATATTGATATTTGAGTTCGAAAAAAGAGAACCTTATCATGTAAGCGTATACCAATTGCACTTGAATAATACCAGATGTGAGAACAAAAGCAGTAAGTAAAATAATGAAACTGTTATTTAAAAATATAGAATTGATTGTAATCAAGAAACTGAATAACAACAACAAGCAACTTTAATTAAAAATAACAGTGTTCCGGAAATAAAAGTTTAATACTTATACAAAATAAGACTAAACAATATCTATAACATCATTATAAATAACCTATATCTAAACATACAGTATAACTAACATAAAATTGAGTTTAATACTAAATTTTAATTTGCCATAGTATTTAAAGAAATTTGTTTTAATACTGAATATACATATTTATTATTAATAAAGGACAGTTGCCACATATTAAGTGTTATGGTTTTTTATAATGTGTAATTAAATTCTGCAGTAATCCAAAGAGATAAAGAGTCAAACAATTAATTTTGTTACAGTTGCATGCTCGATCTGTGGACGGAAAAGATAAGAAGTAGAATAAAACGTGATAAAACCGTGAGAATAATAATAAATTTAAATTAGATGCTTTAAAATGAAATTATAGATTCTAGCACTTTTCCTTTGATGTGAAAGTCTACTTCAGCTGGCCATTTTTTAAATACTTTTTAAACAAATGTCTACTGATACATACTCAACACAAAACTAAACAGGGTAATTTCATAGGAAAAATTGATTAACAAGCTAAAACAGTAGAAACTTATATAACAAAAATAATTAACATGGCTACACTACCTACGCTTCCAGGATAATTAAAAAGAATAGAAAAAGCCAAAAATAACCGAAACATCTTGAAAGATACACAGCCGATAGGCAAATAATGGACATGTTGATTATAAACCTCGTATAGCCTCGGATTACAAAATTCAACCGCATACATTATTTGCTATATATCGGCCTAATGGCGTTACTAACTAATTACTTCGACACGAAGTGTACGAAGAGTTGAAATTCCCTCATTTCGAAAACCACTCTGAGTCAAATATATCTAAAATTCGTGTCAACCGACTAATGAACGCTCTATACAAAATCTCCGTCTCGGCTGTGCGGATCTTTTGGTGAAGACTCCAGCTCACTAGATCCCTCCCTCGTATTGGAGGTTGCCTAAACGTACATATGTTCGTATGTGTACATGATTCCGGTCGCCAGGAACCTTCCTGAAGTCTTGGATCGTCTTTATACGATAGGTCCTCCGAAAATGAAAGCAACATCAACTTTTGAGGTATAGTCGAATGCAAAAAAAATATATTTTTTTTAATAAATAACTGGTTCATAACATTTCATTGTACTAGCGAAACGGAGTGATACTGAGTGTTGAAGTATTCTTGGAAAGCACCGAAATGCGCTTTTCTTGGTTGGGGGGTAAGGTGGAGTTGGGTAACTGGGACATAGTTTTACAAGATTTGAACTTTATTGGTTAGCCAGGACCATGATTTTTGGAGAATCGATTTGAAATTTTACCTGTAGCTTCCTCAGACATATATGTAAATATGGTGAAAAACTCAATATAGTGATTAAATTTATTCACACAGTTTTTTTGTTTTTTTAAAATTTTGTTTGATGGTCCCAGTTACCCGGAGTTTTGGGGTAACTGGAACAGTCCCCTCTATTTTGAATTGGGTGTAGATGTTAAGTGCTTCTGGGTAACTGGAACCATGTTTGATATTAGTATATTTTTAATGCCGAGTTTGGTTGCGATATCTTGACGTGATCAGAAGTTATCCCAGTTGTATGGAAATGATGTATAATACAGTAGGTTGAAGAAAAATTTGTTTTATTAATAAGAAGTTTATAAAAAGGCTTTGAACGCAAATATTAAACAAAAAACTGCATAAACACAAATATAAGTGAAAATTATTGTATCTAGCTGCCAGTAAGTACTTAAGTAATATATTTTTCCAGTTCTGGTACATTAAATATCCCCCTTTTATTTACAGGTGTAGGGGGAGCTATTAGTTTTAGTATGTCTTTTTCCTCATACCAGAGTTCATCAACACTGGTGGGCCACCTCCAATGAGATCCATATTTCCCATATTTTTCCATGCACGATATTTTTACGGTTTTCTCATTCTGTTCTATTACTCTCCCGGGAAAATAAAGGTTATTGTACAGAATGACCACAAAATCATTCTCCACAACCCCTAGAATTTTTTCATCACCTTCATCTGATTCAGATACCGGAATTGACATGTCCGTATCACTGGACGAGCTCTCTGCAATGCGTGGCGAAGGTTGTTGCTTCTTCTTTTTTGCCTTTCTTTTTTCTAGTCTTTCTGCTTTTTTTTCTTCAATTTCTTTTTTACGCAGTTCTTCAGCCTCTAATTTTTGTAAAAAATCATCTCTGGTTATTATTTCTGCTGCTGTACAGATTCTTCTGCGTTTCACAGGAACTTCTTGGGTAGTGTTTGGTTTAACATAGTTTAGTAAAATATCTTCAAAGCGTTGGTTCTGCGTCTGTTCCCTCTGTGTAACAGCTAAATGCTCTTCCTCTTGTGTTGTATCTGGGTTATTTACCCTAGCTTCATCAACATTTTCTTCTGTTGTATCATCTGGATTGTTTACCTTTTTTAAGTTTTCATAGTTTTTTAGATCTTCAGGTTTAAAAACTGCTTTACTTATTGCTTCATAATTTACAGGACTGCCGTTTAGAGGAATAATGGTTTCATCATATATACCAGTCTTTTTAAAACCGTTGATAATCACACTATTTGGCATTTCTTCATAAATCTTATTTAAAATATCTACAAACAAGGGCTTTGGAATAATCTTACGGGGATTTTGCCTCTGCCACTTTACCAACTCTTGATCCCACCTACACTTCAAGGATTTGTTGACTGCAACATCGAGGGGCTGAAGATAATGAGTAGTGTGTGGAGGCAATTTAATAATGTGCACATCATTTTCTCGTGCTTTCTTTATCACCTCGCTATTTATATGACTTAGATGACCGTCAAAAATGAGAAGTAAAGGACGTTCTTCAGGCACCGATGGTAAGAAGCAGTTGGTGAACCACTTTGTAAAAATGTGTCTGTCCATCCATCCTCGTTTGCTTGCTGAGTATGCCGTTTGGTTGTGAGTATTCTTACTGATCCATGACTCCAATAGATTTTTTCCTTTAAACACACAAAGTGGCGGTAGCTTTTGCCCAGATGCCGAAATACACAACAATACAGAGGTGTTCTCTCTTCCACAGCTTCCTGTCATGCGTATTGATCTAGCACCTTTTGCACCTACAATTTTGGTCTTGCTTGGATCATGGCCAAAAGAGGTTTCATCACAATTGAAAATTAGGTGCGGTTTATTTTCAAGTCCTAAAGCTTTTATCTTACTGTCTATCAAATCATAAAACCCATAAATGATAAATGGATTGATTTGAACCATTCTTGCTGCTTCTACAGCTTGTGGTTTTTTGATAGACATATTATTTCGTTTACAAAATGATATAAACCACGCTTCCCCCGGTCTTCCGTTTTTAAAGCGGGTTTCTAGATTATTTTCTTGAATGTAAACCGCAGCCACATCTAAAACTTCACGTCTTGACAGACCGAACCCCCATTTTTCCATAACCTTCAAGTTGTCGGCGAGATCCTTTTCTTGTTCTTTGGTAAACTGTAATTTTCCTCCTCCACCTTTCCCCTCTTCTGCTACGCATCCTTTTCCTCTTGTTCCTCTTACATAATGCATCAACGTTGATCTCGGAATGTTATAGAATTTTCCTGCTGCTCGCATTGTTCTTCGTCCTTCTTTCACATCTTCAACTGCTAACTCTAACTCCCTTCGCGTGTAACGATTACCAGCTCCTTTTTCAGTTTTTCTAACGTAAGTTCTGCCCATGTTGGATGGCTAGAAAAAACATACAACTCACATATCATCTACGGGTAACTGGGTCACACCGGTCCCAGTTCCCCAAAACGCAAGTTCCAGTTACCCCTTTTTATATAAAAGTTATGGCCAACTGGGACACCCGGTGTAACATAACCTCTAAACAGGTACTACTAATGTTTGTTGGTATTTACACTAAGAAATAACTTTTAACTTACCTACAGCGCAATAGTTAAATTAATACAATTAAAAGTGTGATTTTTGGCTTGCACCTTAATGAAGCCAGCACGCACTTGTAACTCCATATAACTGAGTCATCTAATTGAGGTCGGGAAAACTACGCACATTTGACAGGAACACTGGATGTGGTTACTGTACCGCGTTGCCGGTACTTTAAGCTTCCTTAACGTAAATATTTGGAACTGTTTTCTGTTAAGGTAGTAGATTTAGGAACTAAGGTCCCACTTACCCCATGGTTCCAGTTACCCAACTTCACCTTACGGTATATTTATTCATATTAAAAACACAATACATTGACTGTGACATTCGTAACGACAACAAACAGGTCATGTATCTCTAATCCAAATTTTCTCTCAAGTCTGATTAGTGCGCTACTTACGGCTAGTATTTGTAACTTGGGTTGCAGATGTTCATATCACGATTCGTTGCTACAATAGATCGTATGCTCTCAGTTAACCAAGTCATTGAAAAAAGTAGGTAGAGAATTTAAAATCACATACAGTGTACATCGCTCTAATAGTGATAAAGCATTTGAATCCTTATAACACGATCCTATAATTCAAGTTCTGATTAAGCAAAGAACAGGAAACAAAAGTATCGAAATAATAAATTTAGTTTATAAGTAGCTGACAGCAAACTTAGAACTAGAATAGGGCGGACCTTTCGATAGCAGAGAGTGAGACGGAGAGGTTTCTTTTCCCCTATCTAATTAATGCAACATTAGACAACTGCTTCCAAGAACTGACATCACAAACAAAGGAATATATACACTTTTTTGTGTCTGTGTTTTTTCCATTGGCGCCTTGGGTGGTTTTTGTTGCAAATGTCTTTTTACTGGAGTATTTTACGTATAATACTGGTCAAATAAATTGCATATTGAAGCTTTATAACAGATTTATAAAGGCATTAATAAAATATCCTGGTTGTAACATTTAATTAGAACGAACAACAAAAACGACAATATAACAATACTTTAAGTCAACATTGTTAACAATTTAGTACTTAGTATTTCTTCCTCTAGCTCTAATGATAGCCGGCATCCTCCTAGGCAGAAGATCTTTGATGGTGTCTTGCGGAATTCGATGCCATTCTTCCTGTATAGCAATTCTTAATTCTGCAGTTGAATTAGGAGCTGGATTTCGTGCTCGTATACGTCGCTTTAGGATGTCCCATACGTGTTCTATGGCATTTACGTCAGGATTCATTGGTGGCCAGTCTAGTGTCTCAATCCCGACATCTTCAAAATACTGGACCACTGTTCTTGCGGCATCATGGGCATTATCATGCATTAGCACAAACTTATCGTACCCAATGAAGCCAGCATAAGGTACAACATGCTCTTCAAAGTACATTGTTAAATTCACCTCAATGAGCTCCGTGCGACTCTCCCAACTAATGCCACTTTATAGCATAATGGAAACGCCACCAAAGCTAACGTTGTGTGTGAGATTACATTCTGCAAAACGTTCCCCCGACCTTCTGTATACTAGACCACATCCATCTGGCTTCCATAGCTGTATCCTTGTTTCATCCGTAAAAAGGACATTCCGCCATTGATGTTCATTCCAGTGTTAGCATGGGCTCTTGCAAATTGTAGCCGTCTTGGTTTGTGACGTGGGAGAAGTCTAGGCACTCTGGTAGGACGTTTTGGCTTTAAACCGAATTCCTTAAGTCTTCTTATTACTGTTTTGACACTTACATAGACTTGTCTTGTAATCAGTAATTCATTTTTCAGATGTGGAGCTGTAAGTGTGCGATTTCGTAAAGATTGGATTCTTAAATATTGATCGTCTCTTGGAGTACCTAGTACATCTTTTGCGTCTTTGACCAGGTCGCCTTTTGTATTCTCCAGTCTTATTGTATCGCTTTACTATACGAGAAACCGTCGATTGATTAATATGCAATCTCCGCGCAATATCTTCTTGTCTGCAACCTTCATTGGCTAAAGTAACGATTTCAACAGAAATCAACTCGCTTAAATGTGGCATCTCACTAACCAAAGCTGCAGAATCAACAAATAAAGCACGAGAAATGTCATTCTGATAACAACAAACAAAAAGAGTAGCAGTAGATAGTCGTCAAGGCACACGGTACATTATTTGTAATTTGTAACATTTTTTCTTATTCAGCTATACAAGCTACATCTAAGCATTCTTTTATCTGTAAGAAATTGTGGTATACCTAAAATACTCCAGTGATAAGACATTTGCAACAAAAACCACCCAAGGCGCCAATGGAAAAAAATACAAATACCAAAAAGAACAATAAAAATATTTTTTTTTTTTTTATTTTAAATACTGCACATTTACAATCTGTTGTACATCAACAATAAGTAAATAGTTTGGCTAATAGACATGCAATATCCTGTAAGAATAAAACCCACTGACTTCATTCTTGCTTAGCTAAGGTCGAACTGCGTCGATAATGAAGAGGTCACAGATTACACTGTTCACTGAAATCGAGTCTCTAAGTCTAATGGATCGTGTCTTTTTAAACGTTGCACACACGGTCTCTCAAGCAAATTTACTGCTAGGGTATTGGGGTGAACACTAAGTTTCGTTAGATAGGTTGCACTAGCTCTGCGAATTTCCTCGTGAACGGTTGGGAGAGGAAGATCCTGTTGGAGAACCCAATTGGGGACATAATGTGGAGCGTTAGCTATCGTCCTTACGACTTTATTTTGGAACCGTTGAAAAATTTCCAAGTTGGAATTGCTAGCGGATCCCCAGAGTTGGAGTCCGTATGTCCATATCGGTTTGATGATCGTTTTATATAACAGCAACTTATTTTCTAGGGATAAGGAGGAGGTTCTTCCAATTAACCAGTACATTTGTCGGAATTTGAGCCCTAATTGCATTCGTTTTTTTATTATGTGTGTTTTCCATGTGAGGCGCCTGTCCAGATGGATTCCCAAGTATTTGACGTTATCCTGTTGTGGAATAGGTTCTCCGTTAAGCGTCACTGATGGGCAGGTTTCTGACCGTAAGGTGAAGGTTGTTTGTACGGACTTTGTTTCATTGACCTGTATACGCCATATTTGTGGTATGTATTTTATTAAGGATGTTTTGGAGGTAGTTAGAAGCTACACGAGGGTCTGCGTGTGATGCTAGCACTGCTGTATCATCGGCGTAGGTGGCTGTGAGTGTTTGAGGGGTTGTGGGCAGATCGGCCGTGTAGATAAGATAGAGAACTGGTCCTAGTATGCTACCCTGTGGCACTTCTGCGGATATTGGATAGAGGTCAGTCAATACTTCCCTTAGTTTAATTAGAAAAGTTCGTCCGTCCAGGTATGACCGGATAATTTCATACATTTGTGGGAGATCTCTTCTAATTTTATATAGTAGTCCCGTGTGCCAGACCTTATCGAAGGCCTGCCTAGTGTCGAGGAACACAGCTGTGCAGTATCTTTTAAGATTGAAGTCGTGATTTATTTTTGTCACTATCCGATGAACCTGTTCTATTGTGCCGTGTCCTTGCCGAAAACCAAACTGATGTTGTGGTAGCGTATTTTTGTTTGCAAGCATAATTTGTATTTTTTGTAGAAGCAGTTTTTCAAAGAGTTTAGAGAGTACCGGTAGCAGGCTGATTGGTCGGTAGGAAGTAATGTCCTCTGGATTTTTTCCGGGCTTTGGGATCATTAATATTTGCGCAACTTTCCACTGTTCGGGAAATATTTTAAGTCGTAGAACTGCGTTGAATATATATGTAATTAATTTAAAGCCATTTTCTGGCAATTGTTTTAATATACCTGCCGTGAGTAAATCATAGCCTGGTGCTTTATGCGGGTTAAGACTTTTGATAGCAGTTATTACTTGTTTGACTTTTACGGGCTTTAGAGAAGGTTGTGCTTCAAGTGGTTCCGCTAATGTGTGGTGAATTGTTTGTTCTTCTTCCACTGTGCAGGTTCTGGGTAATGGCTGTAACACTGTAGACATGTGATTTGCAAATGCTGTTGCTTTTTCTTCGTCGCTTCGTGCCCAACTACCGTCTGGGAGTCTGATGGGAGGTATAAACATAGTTGGTCGTTTTAATTTCTTTGTTGCTCTCCAGAGTGAGGCATCTGTGGCTTCGTAAGGGGTTAAGCGGGATAGGTAATTTTGTATTTCCTGATTTTTGTGCTGCTTCAAAAGAATTTTAAAATTTTGAGTAGCATTGTTGAAGTTAGTTTTGTCTCGTGGAGATCTTCTGTTTTGCCAAATACGTCGAAGTCTTCGTCTCTCAGCTATTTTTTGTTTAATAATCAGAGGGCAACGGTCAAGTGTACCCTGTTCTTCGTTGTTAGGAGTTGCTTCCCAGGCGGCATCCTGTAAAGTTTGGTTAAGGTGTTCCACTGCATTGAATAAGTCTATATCAGTTTTCAAAGGAATGTTTAATTGCACCTTTTCTTGAATAATCTCTCGAAAATACTCCCAGTTTGTTCGTTTACTATACAGAGTGGGAGATGTACTTCTTGTTAGTACCTTTGAGCTGTATGTTACGATGACCGGGGAGTGGTCAGATGAAAGGTCTAGATTGGATTCAGCTTTGGTGTATCTATCAGATATTCCTTTGATCACACAAAAATCCAGGAGATCAGGAAGTTTTCGTCGATCGGTTGGCCAGTAGGTAGGCTGACCTGTAGATAAGTAGTGAATATTGTTATCTTGGATGGATTTCAATAGCTCTCTGCCTCTGGTGACCGTAACCCTAGATCCCCAAGTTTGATGTTTTGCGTTATAGTCTCCTCCTGCTATAAAGCAGGGTCCAAGCGTTTGGAAGAAGTCTGTGAACTGTTGTTGGGTTATCTTGTGCTTGGGCGGGCAGTAAATGGCTGAGAAAGCTATTTCCTTGCTCTGTTCTTGTACAGCGATGGTGGTGGCTTGTAAGTGTTCCTGGTGATATTTGGGAAGTTCATAATGCTTTAATGTGTCTTTGACTATGAGTGCAGTTCCTGCGTGAGCAGTGTTGTCTGGATGATTAGTTGCATAGATTCTATATTTGGGTATTTTCATGTATGTTTTATATGTGAAATGTGTTTCCGATACCATCATAATGTCAATGTTGTTGTTTAAGAGAAATTGTTTGACTTCTAAACTATGTTGTGCGAGTCCGTTGGCGTTCCTGATTACAATTTTTAAGGTGTTGTCCATTAAGATTGAAGTTTGCTAACCAGGGCCGTTAAAAGATTGAGCATGGTGTCCATTCTTTCCATTAGTTTGACCATCATTTTTTCTAGTTTGTTATCTGCCATAGGTGAATTTTCGTTGGGTGGTTGTTGTGTGGTAGTAGGAGGTTCTTGACTGCGTGCTTGCGCCCTCTGTGAATACGTCAGTCCTTGTTGTACTAATGGGCTTGAAGGAGTTGTAGTTTCAACTTGTTTTGAGCGTAAGGGGGGAAATTTTCGATTTTGTATTTCCTTGGCCACCGTACATCCTCTATAATTAGCTGGGTGGTTGCCCTGACAGTTAACGCATTTTACGTCTTTACTTTTAGCTGTACGCGTACAGTCCTTGGTTAAGTGATCGCCGGCGCATTTCACGCATCGGGCTGTTCTGTGGCAGTAATTTTTTGAATGACCGTATCTTTGACATTTTTGACATTGAATTACCTCTCTCTTGACGTGCGGGGGTTCAAACCGTATTTTAGAGTGCATTAATAATTCAACATTGTAGATGTCTTTGTTATTATCTTTTTGCTTAAGTTCTACGAAGAAGAGAGGTAGCGGATTTTTTGTAATTCTGTGTTTTATATTATGAATGTTCAATACTTGATGTCCGTGTTTTGTGATTTCTGCCGCTAGTTCTTTGAGATCAGTTGAGGGGTGCATGTCTCGCAGTACCACTTTATATTTTCTATCTATTTTGTTCTGAAACGAGTGAAACTCTGTGTTTTTGTCTTTTAATATTTTAACAATGGTGTTGTAATGTTCGGATTTGTGGAGCTGTATTTTGATTTGTGTGCTTCCTATCAATTTGAGTGTGTATTGATCTTCGACTTTTTCTTGTAACATGTCGGTAAGGGGTTTAGTGTTATTAACCTCGTATACGAATATTGGTGGTGGTTGTGATTTTTCCGTGCTGTTATTTTCGGCTTGCTCTTCTGCAAGGGGCTGATATCGGTTTGAGGTTTCGGTAGCGTTTAACCAGTAATTGTCCGATTTTGTTTGTTTCGAATAGCGATGTGTGTCGATATCAGAGCGTTTTGTCTTTTTTGGATTTGGCGTTTGCCAGAGATCGTCATTATTTGTTTGCATTGGAGTGATTGCTGAATGTTGGTTTGCGTTTTGTGATAAATAGTTTGGGAGATACTGCGGCATTGGTTGAACATGTGGCTGCGATTGCGATTGTGAGGCAATGTATGGCTGTTGTAATTGCTGTATCGGTAAGTTTTGTTGGAATGTGCCTTGATTGATTTGTTGGTCGTACATTACGGGTTGTTGGCTGTGCGGGTACTGATACCCGTAATTCGGCGCGCCTAGCATGGCGGCCTTATTTCCGTGAAATACTATTCAAATGTAAATAAAATGTTTAGCTGACCTTTTATCTGCTGTTAACGTTTGCGTTTTTCGTATCGCCTGGTGAAGGAACACAACCTTACGATGCAAAAGTCAAACAAAAATATGCAATCTTTTTGTCTGTGGGTGTATAAATGGATGAAAGCTATAATCGTTTGCAGATGTCACTATTTTTTGTAAATACTCAGAGCAAGAGCTATAAAAATAATAAACCATCTTAATGGATTAAGTAGAAAATTAGTTTAAAACCGAATAAACCAATACCGAACCCCCGAATCAATAGCAAGAAATGACAGTTCACTCATTTATGTAGAAACCACGGTTTACTTAGGGCAAATAATATCCTGCTGAGCAAAGCAAATAAATCCAAACAAGAACAACAATGGGCTGTAGAAAATTTGGGTCTTTGTAAAGTTCACAACATTTCTGAAAAACTGAAGGTAAAAATATTCTCGAGTTGCATCACAACGGTGTTTGTATACGGGGCCCAAACATGCTCGGCAACAAATATGAAATATGGCAAGTAGTGATGGGCTTATTCGAATGAAAAATAATTGGTTAGCCGGTTATTGAAATAACCTGTGTAACTTGGTTTTCGTTCCAAGTATTCGAATGAAAAATAACCTCATCCTGATACGTACTCCGTGCCGTATCTCAGAGACCTGCGAGTGATCGAACTCATAACCATAAGCAAGGCAGATTGTACTGAAAACACCATTTAGGCCTCTCGCTCTACAGTTTTCTCCCTTGCTTCCTTGCCGGCTGAGGCTCGCGGTCGGTCCGTCGTCATATGATATGAACATAAATCAATTTTTTGCCACCTTTAACCCGGCCGATCGATAAACATAAACGTTTTACCACTGTTCTTTATTGCTATTAGCAAGCAGTCCCGCATATTTCTTTCTTTCTACACTTCTTAATAAATACCTCTTAATTTCCAATACATAACACATAATATACATATTATGTTTTGGTTATAGATCGGAAGAATGTAGGAGTAACCGAGCTAATGTAGAATAGTGAGTCGTAAAACTCAAACAAATACAACAATATATAATTAATTATTATTATATTATTATAAATCGCCAGCAATCGAAAACAATAAAGGTGTATCCAGACATATTTCATTCATATCCACAATTTCTTATTGCACAAACTCCTTAGAAATCAAATAAAAATCATTTATACAATTATTATAATTAACGATTAACCGAGTTCCTCTGCTCTCTGCAAGTTACGATGCCGATGCAGATGACGCTGAACCGCGTAACTGGCAAACCGCCGAAATCAAAACGATTCGAGAGCTAACATTTATTCGAATGATTATTCAAATAATCATTCGAATGCAAATAATTCGGTTATGAAAATTATCCGGTTATGCCCATCACTAATGGCAAGTAACCAACTCAAACTGATAAGAAAAATATTGATAATAAAAGTACAATACCGTGTTACGGTAATAAATGCTCGAATGGACATCGATCACAAGCACTGTCAAAAATCGGGTACAAACTACAGGGTTCGCCGGCTTTCCCTAGAAATCACAGATCTTAATGTGTCGGAGCAGATTTTGTTGCTCCGGTTACTCGCACTTAGCTCAGTCGGGAAGCGGTAGTTCGAAGACTTGAATGAAAAACCGACGGGGTACTTACCCTAAAGCTTGCTTAAAAGAATTGCCAAAGGACGCCACTCGTTTTGATAAATTAACAGCCCTCGTGACCCAAAACGAGAAATATCACAGGGCTCTACTAAAGATTCGCTGGGTTAGCTGCACGCTGCGAAGCGTTGTCCACTAGGTTCCCTCCAAGTCGGGCGGTAAACACCGGGTGGCCTTAATGACTTACCTTATGACCACCTCCCTAAAGGGGTTCAAAAGAATTTACTCAAGCCCAAAGACTGTCGGGCTTTTCCAATAAAAGCACGTGTTCTAGCTTTACATTTGATTACACTCGGCTTTTTGCCACATTAGGATTGAAGATCCACAGATTTCGGGTTTAAATCAATTAAACAAACTAAGTGTGACTATATTATTATTTAATGAATGAAAATTGACACACACAGGGCCACAAGATGGCCATAAGAAGGTTACATCCTAACTGAAAATTGTCGGCCCATCCCAAGCAAAAGTTACCTTAATGGCTAATTACAATACACAAGTTATTTGACGAAATTAAATTCGCAGGCGCAAAGTCCCGCAGCGTGCGAGGCACAATAAACATACAATTCGGTAGCACTTTCGCGACACATTAAGACAAGAAACAAAACAAAAATACAGCGGTAGATCCTACCTTTTGTAGCTAGAACACCTACTGGGTTGCTGATGATCGGTTCCTGGATAGGCCTAGTGGCAGCTTCCAGCAATACAGCTTCCAGCAGCTTGAAAGGGTTGTTGAAGGGCTTAGCCAAAAACCAAGCGGGGACTGCAGAAGGTCGAGGACTGCGAAGACGGCGTCCACAAAGACTAAGGTTGCGTCCCGCAGCGAGCGTAGAATTCCAAAGACACGACGGGCGACAGGATTTGCATAATGCAGATTGTGCCAAAAAGCACTTACGAGGCTTAATCGAAAGGTCTCCTCCAAATGTCCAGTGTAGCAGAATGTTTTCCCCACAGACAGGTGAGCAAAAACGGCAAATGAAATGGACACTTCGCCTCGGAGATCACCAGGTCGGTCGTAACACACACCAAAACTGGAATTCAGCCCACCATAACTACATCACGGACACGTTAACACGAGAACGACAATCAACCACGGAGTTTTAACAGATGACAGCTCCCCGATCCGCGGCAACAGCCCACGAACCGGGAGCGCAAAAATCACATAGGTTTTTCTCGCTTGAGTGCTGGTTACTAATTAATTCTTTCAAATGCACAGGGCTTAAGAACAACGTAACGGAAGAAAGTTTTGAACTCCAAAATTAATAATCCCACATGCACGGTTAACTAAGGGTTTATCAAACTTTATTTCAATAGTCCCAAACCTGGACGTAAAATGCGTAGGCGAGAAAATGCAAACAACGAAAGCCTTCGGCGGCTGAGGTCATATCTGACTTAGCAGAATTCGGGGAAGTCCCGGTTAACAAAGCACAAAGAAAACGGTTCCCACACACTTGCCATGCCACGCACGGAAGTCCACGAGCGTAAATATCAAATTTCAAGAACAACAAAAAGCAGTACACAAAACTTAGCGTTAGCCTGGGTTATCAATAATGCAAACCAAAGAATGAATTCACGGACACAATTCGACGAAATCTAAACTGGACGGAAATGCTTTTAATAAACTACGTGCTTCCAAAGACTGTTTACGGGACAAAATCTACGGATCGGGAACGCATTATTATTTGGGCCAAATGGAATTTAACATGTAGTTTTAAGACCCAGGGTTGAACTTTAAGCAGAGCCGTCTTCAGAAATTTGTCAAGACAAAAAAAAACTATTAACGCGGCATCAACTCAACGTAATTTTGAGCAAAACGAAAGAGGTCGAAAATAATCTAACAACCGAACAAGCAACAAATATGTTGTTATGATAGCATCTCAAGACTGGTACCTAGTTTGTTTTGCGAAAGTTAATCATAACTAGGGATTAATCAGGGAACGATAAAGTACCTATTTATAAAAATAAACAAAGGTGAATTTAATAGTAAAAGAACAGTATAATTATTAGAAATTTATTTAATAAGTTACAGATTACAGTTACAGATTAAATTCAGCAATACATTTAATAGTCAGAAAAGGTTCTAAGATATCAATTAAAAATATGATTTTTGTAGTTATTTGGTTGGTTGCTTGGTGTTATAAGAAAGAAATTCATAATTGAATTTAAGTAACTATTACATAGTTTGAATTAATGTGAAAATTATAAACACAATTAATATTTCTAAAAGTCATTTAAAAATGTCAAATATAAATAAATTGTATTAATAAGTAATCTAGGAGTGTTAATTTTGAAAAAGTGGATGTATTAGTATTACTATGGTGAATTTTTAATTTTAAAAAATAACAACAAATTTTTTATTCAAAAATGTACAACTAAACTCTGGTATAAAGAAAATTTGATAATAAAATCTTTTATAAAAATGAATTTATTATTAGGATAGTGTAAAAGGGTGTATAGGACAAAATTAGATATAAAATAAAGGCAATTAAAATAATTTTAAACAAACTATAATTTGAAGAAAGTTGCCATTTTACTACTTGAAGAAAAATTAAGAATAGTGAGATTGGTGAGGCAAATACATTTGGACCTGAGATAATTGGTTGGTTTGCGTTGCTGTCAAGGAGGATACATTTGTAACTGGGTTTGATTTGAATGTGCTGTGATAAAGTCATTATTGAGGTAACTACCTCTGGACCTGAGATAATTGGTTGAATTACCTACGTTGGAGTGACTTTTGAGGTGGATACATATGCAACTGTATCGATTTGTGTATCGATTTGCATGAGCTTCAGTGGAATTACTGTTAGGTAAATACATCTGTATCAGCTTGATTTGGATGAGCTTTGTTGGAGTTGCTGTTGAGGTAAATACATCTGTATCATTTTGATTGAATGAGTTTTTTTTAACACACGATATAAGACAATTGGGAATCATAGATGTATTAAAGAAGTGCCGGCAACAAAAATGGAACTGGGCAGGTCACGTAATACAACAAGAAGGGTGATGGACTTAAAATACACCTATTTGGAAGCCGAATTTTAGGGCCTTCCTTTGGCCCTTTTCTCCCCAGGCGATGGAAGTATTGATATTTTAAATCTTTCGATGTATTATGCCCCTTAGTTGTAAGAAAACTCAACCTTGGGTTGGCGAAAGGGTCGCTGGATTTATGGCTACCCTAATAAACCGCCGATATGTACTAGATTGTAGGTAGTTTTTAAGCAGTATCTTGTGAGTATCCATCTAATACGGGCATGTTCCATTGTTAATAAACTTGCACAACAAATGTTAAGTTATTGGAGTCCTTCGTCAAAAAAATACAGTTCTACGAAACGGTGCCTATGTTCCTGGCGAAAAAGAAAACTGACGATGTTGCCGTGGTAGATCAGATATTAACAGTTTCTTGTGCACTCGTAAATTTATGCCCTCCTATAATTGTATAATTATGAAATAAATTGTATTAACAAAGTTAATCTAATTATTTTTACTTTAATAATAATAATATCTACAAAATTATTAAAATTAGTTAATTAAGAATCTAACGTTAATACTATCCACCACCATTTATTATATAATGTAAAATTATTTGATTATCTTTTTCTGCATGTGGCCAATTAATAAAAAGCAAAATTACGATATCACATAGCAAAAATTATTAAATAGTACCTATATGATAAGAAACATAAGGATATTTCGAAACTATGTAAGCTACATTAACAATCAATAAAATTACACATGCTGTCTACACAACATAAAAGAATAATTAATGTCTAAATTAAGTATGAAAAATAATTTTTCCGTTGACCGCTTCTTAATTTCAATATTAATGAATTATTTTTTCTAAAAAAGGATGGATTAATAGAAGTCATTAATAATGTCGTATTATCTCGAAACGGAAGTATTTTCGAACACTAGTTTATTATTAAAAAGTGTTAAATAACATGCCCTCTCTCAATTCTGAGAATTAGGGACAGTTATTCTGAAACACCCTGTATATGATTGATATTGCTCCAAGGCATTTTAGGGGAAACACTGTAATCAACCCGAAAAGCAAGATCATGTTTAGAATTAAAAAATGCATCACATCAAATCACAAAACACAGAGTTAATTATTTTAACCATGTCACACAAAGTTGTTAAGTGTGAAATTCAATTAGTAATTGCGAATAACAGCAGCTACCTATGTGCAGATATACTAATGAACAGGGCCGTTCCTACCGGTGGGGTGTTGCGTGTCCATCACGCAGGCGGCCGATTGCAAGGGGCGGCCGCTCGAAACCGATTTTATACAAATTTAAATTAAAAAAAATAAGTAATTTAAGAATAAAACATCTCTGAAAAATGCAAACCACGAACAAAAAACAAACACCACTTTATTGTTAGTCGAAATCCCAATTTTTGTTTTTTTTGCGTTTATTACAGATATTTTAACACAAAATCAATAATAACTTTGAAACTATTACCAATAATTTGTGTTTTCATTTTTCCCTTTCAAATAATTAGCACCCTCTATCAACCAATGTCCAAAATACGACAAAAAACTAAGATAGGAATCTGTAAAATCATATCAAATCTTTCTTCTGAAGTCCCGAATTGGTTCGTACTAATTCAAGTAAATCCCCGGGTGACGTATTTTACCGAGGGTATAAATATCACCCGACGAAAAAATGCGTTCATTTGTGAATGGTGGAAGCAATATGTAGGTGTAAAATACTGAGACCCATTGTTATTTTTGTGCCCTTATATGGAAATAAAATATTGTGGTACTGATTAAAGATCTATATTACTCAGTTACTTCTATCATACTTCATCATAATAAAACGTGTGTTGTAGAGCCTGGTTATTAAAGGTAAGCTATTGATATACGTTTTTTTAATTTATATGATTTTCACGTAATAGCTGCTTTGATAGTCTATTAAGACTGTAATCTAGAAGTAAATTAAAACAAAACTTTTTTAAATTTATTCAGATGTCAAGCTCGGAACGACGACGAACTAAAAGACTCTCTGGAGCCGCTTACAGAAAAAGACAACTGTCTAAAGAAACTGAAAAAGAGAAGTTGCGGGGCTCTATAGAACAATTTTTGAAAACTCCTGGAGCAGAGGAAGAAAGTGGAACCACGGCTGGAGATCCTTTTGTTTCAACGCCTGACAGTCAGCAAGTCGTCCCCATAGAGCCACAGATTCCATCGACTTCGGCAGAGTCTTGTACTCCAGAAGAACCAGAGGACATTGAAAGTGGGAGTTTAGAAGATCCAGCTTCATGGCCTAAATCACTTGATAATTCAACAATTGAAGTATTAGTAAAACTGGGACCTACACAAGTAAACAATTTTTCATTTCCTTTAACAGAACAAGGGCGCTTTTCGGTTCATTATTATACACGAACATTAGCAAATGGTGAAAAAATACCTCGTATGTGGCTAATTTATTCCATTAAGTTAAATTGCGTTTTTTGCTTTGGTTGCAAAATTTTTGGGACCAAAAATATTCAGTTAACAGATGCTGGTTTTTCAGATTGGAAACATCTTTCTAATAATTTATACAGACACGAAAGATCAACTGATCATATTCAAAATTATAAATTATGGACTGAATTAGAAAAAAGATTGAGTACTTACACAACAATCGATCACCAAGAACAACGTATTTTTAATTTGAAACAACAATATTGATGTAATGTTTTAGAACGTATTGTTGCAATTATATTATTATTGGCAGGACAGTGTTTAGCATTTCGTGGGTCATCCAATAAATTATTCGAATCAAACAATGGAAACTTTTTGAAAACGGTTGAAACATTTGCAAAATTTGATGAAGTTCTTTCGGAACATCTAAAAAATATTCAAATCAATAAAATTTCACATAAACGTATGCCTCATTATTTAGGAAATAGATTACAAAATTAATTGATCTCACTTACAGCAAATAAAATCGGAGAACAAATTAGGGAGTTATTGTCAAAAGCAAAATATTATTCAATTATTCTAGATTCAACCCCAGACTCAAGTCATACCGAACAAATTTCATTCGTTGTTCGATTTGTTATAATAGATGATAATAAAAAAATTAAAATTTGTGAACATTTTCTCGGATTTTTTCCTATTATTGATGTGACTGGTGAGGGTTTGTACGATTTTGTAATAAAACTTTTGAAAGATTTTAATATGGATATCTACAATATGCGTGGACAGGGTTAGAGCACGCGCGCACGGACGTTTTATCAGCCGCTCAGCCGTCGCGGTTTTTTAACCGCCTGGATAGAACACGCTAGTTTAAATGAATGTGAGCGCACTAGCGGCAGTTTTACCGCGGCGGTTTTAAAAACTCAACCTGTCCTATTTTCGAAGCGGCGCGGTTGCCGCGTTCGGATATGGATCAAGTCATATTAGAACAGCGTGGGCGCACGAACTGTCAAATAACCGCTTTGTTCTCGTCAGCTTGATAGTTTTTATTAAAAATGGCTCTTGATTTCGACTATTTTGATAGCGAAATTAGTATATTATACATCAAGGTAGCGAAGCGCAGTATTATAACCTGAGCGCGTATTAGATACTGAGCGCGCAGCGCGAAGTATCTAAAGCGCGAAGGTTATAAGACGATTCGCTACCGTGGTGTATATACTATTTTTTGCACTACCAAACAGCTTAATACCTAAATTCCCAACAAATTTCGAAAATATTTTAACTGTCAACCTGACAATACAGCTTTTTAAAACGTCAAAATTAAAATAGTCATATTTGGTAACTTAGCAATTTATTAGTTACCACGGTGAAAATTGTTTATTTTACTTTCTCTCCCTTGGTGGAGAAAATCAACTTCACAACCTCAAAATAGGCCAATAACGGTGCGTTCTGAGACTAGTAGTGCAAAATAGTATATTATACATCAAGGTAGCGAAGCGCAGTATTATAACCTGAGCGCATATTAGATACTGAGCGCGCAGCGCGAAGTATCTAAAGCGCAAAGGTTATAAGACGATTTGCTACCGTGGTGTATATACTATTTTTTGCACTACCAAACAGCTTAATACCTAAATTCCCAACAAATTTCGAAAATATTTTAACTGTCAACCTGACAATACAGCTCTTTAAAACGTCAAAATTAAAATAGTCATATTTGGTAACTTAGCAATTTATTAGTTACCACGGTGAAAATTGTTTATTTTACTTTCTCTCCCTTGGTGGAGAAAATCAACTTCACGACCTAAAAATAGGCCAATAACGGTGCGTTCTGAGACTAGTAGTGCAAAAAATTAATTATCGAAGTCGAGAAAAGACCCGCACTGTACAACAAAAACTTACCAGCGACAAAAATATGAAAGAAATGCTGTGGATAGAAGTGTGTGAGGCAACTGTACCAAATTGGGGTCAATTGGAAAAAGGAGAAAGAATTAAAAAAGGTAAGAATTTAGTAGCTATAGCCTTTTAAAAACTTTATTGAACAGTGAGTTTCCATTTATGTATTTAATATATATTTGTGCAGTTAAGTTTTTGAACAGATTGTCTTGTAGCACGAACTCTAACTTACATTGCAACTCCACTGTAAAACTACACTGTTATATTTCAAACCTTATCATACTGCCAAGGTAAGGAACCCTGAGGAGAAATGAAATAATTGCTTAAATATTCTCTCATAGCTGTTCCTTTAACAGTACTTCTAGTTCCAATTGCTTCAATAGTATCAAGAGGAGTTTCGTGCAAAATATCTTGAAATCGTATCCCATCCTTCTTCCTAACAAAGTTATGGAGTACACAACATGTCTTTACTATAATATCACAGAAATCGGGATGAACGTCGAGAGCACGATGAAAGATTCGCCATTTATTACATAGTATTCCAAAAGTGCATTCCACAATTCTCCTTGCCCTTGTTAATCTATAATTAAATATGCGCTTGGAAATACTTAAATTTCGGTGTGGGTATGGCCGTAAGACATGTTCCGATAGGGCAAAAGCTTCGTCTCCCACAATCACAAATGGCATTAGTTTACCGTTTTCGTCTTGAGGTAATGGCATAGGCTGTGGAACGTTTAATTGATTTTTTTCTAATTTCTTAGATAAATTTGACTGCTTAAAGACGTTAGAGTCGCTAGATGCACCGTATGCTCCTACATCAATGCTAATAAAACTGTAATCTGCATCAACTAAAGCCATGAGAACAATGGAGAAGAAGGATTTGTAATTAAAAAATGCAGATCCGCTACCGTCAGGTTTGCACATTCTAATGTGTTTACCATCAACAGCACCTATGCAGTGTGGAAAATTAGTTCTTTGTTCAAATTCATTTGCAATGCGTAACCAGTCTTCTTCAGTTTTTTCTGCCATAAATATAGGTTTCAGGCATCTCCATATTGCTGCGCAAGTACTTCGCACTATCTCCCGAATAGTTGTAACGCCAAGCAAATATTCATAATGCAAGGAGTGGAAACTGTTCCCCGTTGCCAGATACCTACAAAAATATAAATTACATTAAAATTGGTTTCCCTACAGTTTGGTTTCTTGTCTGTTTACAGGTAAAGATGTTCAACGGAAATGGAAAAACATGCGGGACAGTTTTCTAAAAGAACTTAATCTGCAAAGAGCAAAGAAATCTGGAGAGGGAAAGCAGAAGAGACGAAAATATATCTATTTTGACCAATTATTATTCCTTCTGCCTACTATTCAGGAACGAGTCACATCTGGGAACTACACTCCACCAGAAGCTAGCGGTTTTGAAGAAGAAATCGAAAACGGAAAAGAAGAAAATGATATCCAAGTAATGGAACATGGAAACTAAGATTCTGAAGCGTCATCGGCCTCTACATCTCATATATCAAGACATGCACGACATAAAAAGCCTAAAAACCCTACATTTGAAGAATCGCTTCTACAAATTCTTAAAGCCGAGAAAACAGAAGATATCGATGAAGATAGGTCATTTCTGCTATCGTTATTACCCTCTTTCAAAAAGCTTTCAGCCCAACAGAAATTGACCACTAAAATGCAATTTTTACAAGTTTTAAACGACATTATGTTTTCTGAAAGTAATCAGAGGTCTGTACTAACTCATTCGGTTCAACGTTCAACAACGTTCCCTTCACTTGGATTGCCTTCTAGTGGTCAAATGCAGCAACAAGCTCGACCTCAAGCGATGAACCAACTTCTACAAATTCAAGTTGATCCAGTCCCATCTACGAGAACTCAGATTAAGCCTAATATTCCGCACATTGAAAATTACTTCTCGTCATTTTCACCCAGGCCTAATCTTCAGCTATGCAGTGTCCCTATTTCGAGTGCTTTGTCACCTGATGATAGTACTTTCCTATCATCTGATAGCGAATTATTTGAACTGCATTAACACTTTTTTTGTTAACATAATAGATTATAGAACGAATTTTTACTGTAAATTGACTATACACCTTGTATAAAGTTTAAATTTAATAAATAAAGTTGAAATAATAGTGTTATTCTTACCTCAGACTTACAGCTAATCTTTCTTTTGGTGCTACAGCTATCCTCATATTGGTGTTTTCGTATGTAATGTGCGGCTGTATCATGTATAATAATTCGTCGAATGATTTCTTGCTCATTCTAAAATAACCAAAAAATTTTTGGGGGTACATACACAAGTCATCATATAATTTGTGAAATTGGCCTTTCAACAGTCTTTGGCTCATTAATGGATGAACCCACATCTTCTTTCTTCGCTTCTTTTTCAGACGCAATAATAAGGCACATAATGCAGCTTTTTCCACAAAATTCATTTTCATCTGCACATAAACGTCAATCTGACATTGTCAAATAGCGGTTATTCTGCCGCTCGTGCGCTCACCCAATTTTATGAAGCGGCAATCTCGCCGCTGCGGTCAAAAAGCCGTGCGGCTAAAAAATCGCCCGTGCGCGCTAGCTCTTATGATAATGGTGCAAATATGCGCGGAAAACATGTAGGATTGCAACGCCGAATTTTAAATATCAATCCTTGAGCAATGTTTGTACCTTGTGCTGCTCATACCCTAAATCTAGTGGTTAATGATTCTGCCAATGTTACCTTGCAAACATCGGAGTTCTTTAATCTTATACAGGAATTATATACATATTTTTCTTCTTCGCCATATAGATGGAATGTACTTAAAACTAATGTACCAAATTTCACATTAAAAGCTGTTAGCTCAACTAGGTGGGAAAGTAGAATAAAAGCTATTACACCTCTGCGATATCAATTAGGGAAAATTTATGATAGTGTAGAAGAACTTGTAAATGACAAATCACGCGACATTAACACCAAACAACAAGCCCAAGCATTGGCCTTAAAAATTTATAGTTTTAAATTCGTTTGTTCTGTAATTATTTGGCATGATGTTCTGTCTAAAATTAATTTCGTCAGTAAGATGCTTCAAGGTGTGAATACAAATCTAAAAGATTGTTCAAATGCGTTAAAAAATTTAGTAGATTATTTGGAACAGAAAAGAAATGACCACAGTTTTGAAGCGTTTATAGAAGAGGCGACAATACTTGCTACAGAAGAACTTGATATAGCAACGGAATTTCCCCCAACTAATATAATTCGTCCACGTCGAAAAAAAAGACAATTTGATTATGAAACCCCTGATGAGCCTATACTTGACCCAAAGTTGAATTGTAAGATTAATTTTTATTTTACTATTTTGGATACCGCCAAAGTATCTATACAGGAACGTTTTGAACAATTACAACGTTACAGTGACAATTTCAAAGTGATTTATGAATTTCCTATTATGGACGATAATTCAATGAAAAAACACTGTACAGATTTATCCTTAAAATTAGAAGACACTGTCAGAAAAGAGGCTGATGTAAACGCCGTAGAATTAAGTGATAAATTAAAAAATTTAAAATTACATTTCCAATCTGTTGAAACACCATCTAAAATTCTCAACTACATTGTTACAAATAATTTACTTGCGACTTTCCCAAATACAGCAATTGCCTTAAGACTTCTACTGACTTTACCTGTCTCAGTTGCGTCAGCAGAAAGGTCTTTTTCAAAATTAAAAATAATTAAAAACTTTTTACGCTCGGCCATGAAGCAAGAAAGATTGTCAGATCTTTCTATTATATCTATAGAGAGAGACTTGGCAGAAGCAATTGATGTCAAGAACCTTGTGACCACTTTTGCGTCTGTCAAATCTAGAAAAGCTAAATTCTAAGATATTAAACTTTGTATTTGTTTTGTTTTTTGTATTTGTACAATTTTATTTTATAGGAGTATTTCTTTTTATTTTATTTTATAAAATTGTTATTAATAATTTTTTTTAACGTAAATATATTTTTTAATTGCTTGGAGGGGGGGAGGGCTATTTTATTTTTCACGCAGGCGGCGAAGAAGCTAGGAACGGCCCTGCTAATGAAACATGATTAATATGAGATCAGTATTTCATATAAAATAAACATTTCAGTTACTTTATGCGTCATTATACAAACGAATGAAACAAAATAGAAATAGGTATAGGTAGTAGAAGATCATACAATTTTATTTATTGATATAAAGACATTGTTAGTTAATAAAAACGCATGTCTTACTGTAGTAATTAGCATTTTCGGCCGCACACAATTAGGATGTGTATGATAGGTTGCCTGCGCTTCAGTTAAATTTCGCATAGTATATTGTGTTTACAAAAACCAGAAACAACTGTAAATATTTATCTAAAGAACAATTTTATTCTGGTTCTGAATTTTATTATTACATGCAGGAATTTTCAACAGTTTCATATCCAATATTGTTAATGTTCTGCAGAAAATTCCTGAGGAGTAAATGTAATAAATTTTGTTTCGTTACTATTTGTTGCAAAAGCATTTTTCAAGTTGACTTTATGAAACTTGATATCTAAAAGTTTTCTTTGAATTTCTATACACAGGTCTAGGAATCACTTCTACGATCTATATTACTAGTTAAATTTAAAAATATAGAAATGCTTACTCTGATTAAGTGTTTGTAAATAAAACCTTCTTAATTTAGATTTTTTAATTTACATCAACAATAGAGATTGAATTGAAACGGAATTGAAACAATTTCTGTTATAGTAATTATTTTCAGTGTCACCTTTACCTGTTGTAAAATTAGTTCAGGCGAACACATAATTATTCTTGTTAAATTCCCAGTAAACTGCATAAATACCTAAGGACTTAGCTATATATGTACGTTCAGCTTTCTTCATGGCAAACTTCTAAATGGTCCTTATATTTGTTATGCTTGTTCTTCCAATCTACAAAAAGTAATTTGTATCTGCCAGAATTTTATAGCCTTTCCAGTTATACAATCGCTTAAAGGCGAGTGGCCTGCTGTTAAAAATTCCTTACTGAGAAGTGTTTAATCGACTAGATTTATAATCAAATGTAGAATCAGTGCTCATTTCCCCTATTTTATTGAATGGTACTCATATAAATCGAATATAAAAAAGTTTTCAATTGGTTACTATTTCCGATTAAAAAATGTTTTTTTCAGAGTTACATGAAAATCTGTAAAATTATCTCCGTTCCAATTAGGCATGCAATAATTACCTTTTTTTTGTTAATATTAACAGTTTCTTGGCCTAAATTTATGAATAACGTATCATGGTAATTACTGATATGCCACAGGTTGTTTTATTACAGCAAATTCCTACTTCCGGTAATTTTTAGAACTTGTTCTTTAACTCTCGTATATTACTCTTATAGGACAAAATATATGGGCTACCATACCACACACTTGTATGAATATTTAATTAAATAGGTGTTGGGTAAGCGCATTTTTATTAAAATATTGAACGGCTCTAGCTCTCAAGAGAGTAAGAAACCTACGAAACCGTGTCAATGCCAGTGAAGACGACCTAATATTTTGTCTTCTGCGCCATTATGAGATTAAAATAATTTTTTTCGGCTGCCATTTGCTAAAGGAGGCTGTGAAAAGCATGTTGTTATTGCATACTATACAATAAAAAATTTATTGTATACTTCTGAAAAAACTGTTTATTAATTGTGTGAGTTTTCAATTTAAAAAAGTAAAGTATACCTAACATGATTTTTAAATTTGAAAAAAACTTATATCTAAACCTTCCTTTTTTCACTTGTGAAATTTAAAGGATTCGCCTTCGGCTCATTTTTTACATTTTCTCACTCTTGCAAAAAATATAGAATTTTAGCTACTCGTTG
Source organism: Agriotes lineatus (assembly GCA_940337035.1). Classification (NCBI taxonomy): domain Eukaryota; kingdom Metazoa; phylum Arthropoda; class Insecta; order Coleoptera; family Elateridae; genus Agriotes; species Agriotes lineatus. The sequence goes on from CALNHX010009905.1 coordinate 37,071, forward strand.
TATAAACATTATCTAACACCTCCTAGTTATAAGGCTATTACTAGATCGATTTTAGACCTCTAAAGTGCCCCTTTATAACTAAGGAGATAAAAATCATAAGCTACTAGTGAGATAAAAACAAAGTCACTCACTACTGCATTGTTGGTAGCACTGTAAAATTTGAGATTTGTAGGTTATGTTTTGCGTCAGTCTGTGTTAAATAACAAATAAAACCTAATCTACTATACTCGAATTTGATATGACTGACAATACACTTCAGTACTGCCAAACGTATAACACCAATCACATGCGGCTCTAATTATAAATTTATTTATTCAATTTTGGCAGTTTAAAGTGACATTATTAACTCCATAACACACATAAGATAAAAGCGTTTTAATTCATTAGTGATTTAAAAAAGTTTCAATAACAATAATAATAATAATAATAATAGTGATTTTATTGACTGAAACAAATACAAAACTAAATATATAAACTAAACAAAATTTCAGTCACACTGGCAAAGGCCACTTTCTGCTCTAACACCTAAACCCTGCACATATATACTAGCAAGTACGAAACGTAATATTTAGGAAAGAAGAAAAAAATAAGCATAATATAAGTAATCATAATATACATATCATATAAAAGGTTTACAATTATTGTGCTCGTTGTGATATTTTTAAGGAGGAAGTAAGGTGTGCTTTAAATTTTAATAAAGAAAGTTGTTTAAGATTATCAGATAGAGATTTATAAATTTTACAGATATTAAACGAAAAAGAACGTTCAAAAAATGTAGTTTTATGAGAAGGAGGAATAATCACATTTTTAAATCTAATATTGATGTTATGAATGTCAGGTCTGAATCTGATCTTATCATACAAATAAGGCGGGCTTTTTGTTTTTATAAGTTTATTAAAGAAGCAAGCGGTATGTAAATAACGTCTATTTTTCATATTAAGCCAATCAGTATTACTTAATTTTTGAGAAATTTTATCAAATTTTCGAATGCCATAAATGAAACGTAGACAACTATTTTGAACTAATTGCATACGGTTACAGTTTCTACTACTTATACACGAACCATATACCAAATCATTAAAATTAAAATGAGAGAGCACACAGACTTCAGATAATAAAACTTTGGTATCATGGGTCATGAGATGCCTGTTGTAATAAAGCTGTTTTAAAACACAATACGCTTTTTGAATAATTTTATTTATATGTTCGTTAAATCTTAGTTTGTAATCCATTAGTAAACCCAGATAACGACCACACTCAGCAACAGAAAGCTTACTATTACCAACTCTCAAATTCAGTTCTACGATAACCTCAGCTCTATTCTTTTTCGAACCAAAAGTAATGTTGATTTGGTGGAATTAATAACTAAAGAATGTTTATCAGCAAACTCAACAATCTTATCAATATCTGCATTGATCATATCATTTGCCCGCATTGTATTATGCTACGGGAAAGAATAGTATAGTTGAGTGTCGTCAGCATATAGGTGAAAAATGCAGTTTAAAATTTGATTTTCAAAATCTGACGTGTAAATAATATACAACAGCCGACCAAGAATAGAGCCTTGAGGTACACCTGTTGCTACACATTGGGAATCTGATATCTGACTGTTAACTTTTTGTGACCTTGACTTTAAATAATCACCAATAAAATCGATAGACGATTGACTGAACTTATAAAAATGCAATTTGACTAAAAGCAGTTCATGATTAATTGTTTCGAACGCCTTCGAAAAATCCAATGAAGAACAATATATTTCTATCGCATTTCATTTGGTAATGTACTGCATTTCTACATTCAAAATCGTTTAGAAATGTGGCACCTTTCTGCATTAGCAACACTTTTCTGCATAGCAACGGTGATTCGTTTTACGTTTGGCAACACTGAAATGTATTGTTGGTGACACTGTAAGTCTATGTCAAATTCGAGGTTAGCAGATTAAGTTTTGCATCAGTTTTGACGCAGACTGACGCAAAACCTAACCTGCGAACATCGAATTTGACATGGACGTACAGTCTCACCAACAGTACACTTCAGTACTGCCAGACGCATAACATCAACTGGAACTGCTGTTGTGATTTAGTACATTGAAACGAGTTCTGCTCATCTTGGTTAAGTTTTGACATTTAGTGTCACTTTTATGTAAATATTTAATATTTTACATTTCTTATGAAATGCGATAAAATAGTATACGCAACACGTTAGAAAAGTGATTTTACTGAACTCGTATGGTCGTTTAAGTACTCGCTAACGCTCGTACTCAAACTAGCCATACTTGTTCAGTAAAACATCACTTTTTCTAAACTTGTTGAGTAATATACTATTATTATTTCTCTTTGTCGTGTGTAATACAAATGTTACAATTATTTAAATTACTAAAATTTACATCAAATTGACGGTGAATGAGCAAATTATGTCTTGCTGGTTGATTTCTATATTTGATAACGAGTTTGACGCAGAGGAGCATGCTGACGAATCCTAGGCCAATCGAATCTTAAAGATTGTTGATGATTGGTTTATGATTTTTCTCACAATTTCAATTTTATTTTTGAGAGAATCTTCTATGTACTCTTCCACAACACTATTTGAACGCCAGCCACCGTGTCTCTTTACAACTGTTAAGTTTGCCCCAGAGCCAGTAGAGTTGCAGTCTAACGTCTAAACCTATGGCCCGTGTATTCTTGTGGATTTTGAAGTCCAACAAATTGTGCAATTTTTTGAGGAAATTTTGAAAAAGTATTTACTCCTACAGGTTGTAACGTGATTTTTTTTCTGTTACTGATGAACAACCGCTCGTGTGGAATATTTTCAGGCCGTAATAGCCTGTACTTCCGAAAAACCTCAATAGCAGGAACAAAGTTACTGAATTGATGATGGTAAATGTTCTGGGTTTATGAGTTTTCGTGTCCGGAACTTCGACCACAATTACGCTGCCCCTGGCATCAACATCATCGACTGACATATAAACCGTTCAATAGTTATTTGCCAGATAGGAGGCCATGTTAGGGTGATGAATTTCACCCTGTAAATATGCTGTCAGTCATTAACAAAAGTTAGGTTATGCTCATTTTATATAAAATGATAATTTTATGTTAATGTACAAAACGTGGTTGCCAGATTTGGTTTTGGATTTTGTGCCACTTTTAGTATTGGTTAAGATAAATTTCATGAAAGACAAATTGCTGATTCTGAATACGTTTCATACTTTGTTGAGTAGGCATAATGGTATAATGAAAGTCGTTTTTTTATTGTAATTATAAATTGTATACAAAAATATTTAAATATTACAATTTATGTATTTTTTCAGTATAAATAAAGCTTTTACAAGCCACTTTAGGCCCATTGCATAACAATGTGTCTCCATTGTCCCTTATTGATGATTTTATTTCTCCAGTCTTCTATTCCTTTCCTTGCTATGTCTTCCATTACTGCCTCCTTCCACCTATTCGTTGGTCGCTTCTTCTTCTAGTTTCTTGCGCTCTGCCTTCCAATACTATCTTAGTAGCTCTTCCATCTGGCATTCTCCATATATGCCCAAACCATCTTAACCTTCGAGCTTTAATGAAGTCTACTATATTTGGCTCTCCATACTTCTTTTGTACCTCTTCGTTTGTAAGTCTTCTCCAACCATCATCCGTCCGAGTCCCTCCAAATATTTTTCTCCGCATTTTTCTCTCCCACCTACTTATCGTATCTTGGTCTGCCACATTCATCGTCCATGTTTCACATGCGTACGTAGCTGTGGGTCGAATTACAGTCTTATAAGTCGTAGTTTTGCATTTCGCGACATTTGTCTTAAGGACATTATACTATTTAACGCGCCCGGACATCTCGATGCTTTTATTAACCTTGATTTAATTCCTTGTGTGTAATTTAAGTTTTCAGAGATTAATGTTCCTAAGAAAGTAAACTCCTTAACTCGTTCTATTCTCAAATCTTAATATTACGCCATTATTATTGATTTCTTTATTTTTTCCATTAGGTACTTCTTTGTTAAAGCTGCTGAATATTGTCCAGTGGAAGTTGAAGAATGGATTTTTTTTAAATATGGCCACAGAAGAAAATCACAGGGAGTTAAGTTACAAGACCTCGGGGGCCACACTGTAGACATGTTTTGACTAATAACTCTGTTTTTGTAAAACTCTTTAAGTAAATTTATGCCCCATCTTATTGAAAGTACGTAACCCGTTTGTAATTCATTGTCACGTAACTCTTCAAAAAACGGCGACAAAATTTCAGTATGATATGGTTGTGCATTTAGAAAACCTAAAATTTGAACTATTAAAATAAAATTTAATCGTTTTACTGCACTCAATTACCTTAAAAAATCTAGGACCTACAACTCTTCTTTTACTAATTGCAGCCCAACCCCGATTTTTTGTGGGTGAAGCGGTTCTTCAACATAAAAATTGGGATTCTCAGCGCTCCACATTCCTCATACTTTGTGAATTAATATAGCCAGATAAATAGAAGTATGCCTCATCAGTAAAGAAAGTTTTCTCAAACGCATTATCGTTATTTCCTAAATTATTGATAAACCAGTTACAAAATTCCAATCTAACCGGAGGATCGTTTGGCAGCAGTTTCTGATACACTTGCAACCGGTAAGAAAAATAATGCAAATTGTTTCTTAATATCCTATGAGATGTTGAATATGAAACATTTAATTGCTGTCCTAAATGGCGAACAGATACGTGTGGTTGTTCTTGCACAATTTGTCTCGCATTGGTAACTACTTCTTCAGTGCGTATGTTGCAAATAGTATGTATCATTTTTAGGTCGTGGGCCAAAGGTTTAATTTCAAAATTGTTCCGCCCCATAATATTTCTAATAGTTCTTTCAGATATCTAAAACAGTACAAAGCCGAAAATTAAAGCAACAATTAAGTTTTATGCATAAATACTTGCATCCAAAAGTCACTAAGCCGAGCAAAGATTTCAGTTTCACTGAGGTCGGGCCTGTCAGCTTTATAATGCCTGTAAGGCCTTTTTAATTTGTAGTTTTGTGTCACCTTTAATGACTTTTGGCATATTTACTTTAGTACTACAATTTGTTTGACAGATAGATATCCATGACGGCGATGTCCATACATATTATGCCTAGTGGCAAACAAAGTATGAAAGGACTGGCAACATTGCATGTTTAACCTCAAAATGTCAAATTAGACACTTTCGTGAGCATCCTGTACATAACAGCTGCTTCTGACAAAGTGTCAGAAAGAGTTTCTAGGGAGTTTTAGTTTTATTAAACATAAAAACAAAATTCCATGTCTACCTACTTGGCAAATAACTATTGAACGGTTTATATACCGGGTGTCCATTCTCAAGTCGAACATAGGCAATTATCACTAGTGCATTCACTGGTTCTTCATTGAAATAATTCATTTTTCTGTAGATAATTTTAACAGGCGTTGGCAGAAAATACCTGATTTACCGCAACTAATTAGCAATTTGTTGACAAATGCTATTGAATTTGAAAAGCAAGGCATGGCATATTTAAACATTCCCAAGTTTTAAATTAGTATTTTAAAATAAAATTGCATCTTGAATATTATTATTGGTATCATTTGATGAGTAATAATTTTATCTTTCCATTGAAACCATTACTTTCCCTGTAAGTTGAATTGGCGAGCAGGAATCGGCAAAAACGTTCAATACAATGTTAATCTCCTATGTTCGACTTTGAGAACGGACACCCGGTATAAGTTTTGTGTACTATGTAGATGCGACAGCAAGCTTTTGAAGGAAATCGCATAACCGGAAGTAGGTGTTTTACTCTTTTGATTTTTTCAGTTCTTTTGTTTTCTTCAAAAACGGCTAACGATTTTTTTCAAACTACATTTTTATTACATTTGTATGTTTATTGATATGAGATAGGTGATTTTTCCAGTTGAATACCTCTAAAATGGGTTTCGTTTGTTTTATTTTCTATTGGTTTTTATTAACCCCAGAAGGTCTGAATGAGTTGGTGGGGGTGTAAACAATGACAGAAGAAGCTCTTGAGTATTGTAAAGTAGATTAACGGTTGGGGTGTGTTGTTGCTTGCCTAATCCAAGTATTTTTTAGGCAAGACTGAATAAGGTAAGCGTGAAGGTAGTAAACTTATTTCACCTGAATTAGGTTAATTGAACATCTATTTACTTTACCTGCAGTAGTATAGTAGTATATTAGTCCAAAGAAGCGTGGGTTCGAATCCCCACATCTGACACTTTTTCATATTAAAAAATAACATAGGTATATGTTAAATATTTATTTTAAAGTCATACAATCCACTTGTATACAATTTGAAGTTCTATATGTGCAGTTCCGGTTATTATAAATATTTTGGTTACAATAGTATTTGTTTATAGTGTCAAAATTAACAAATTATTCGTATTAGGGCATCCTAAAGTTTTTTATTTTCACCCCTTATCTAGAACAGTACAATAATTTAAAAATTTTCGGACCTCATCGACGACGATGTACTTAGAATTAGTTAAAAAAATTGATGAGCTTTACACCAACAGGTCAACAAAATTGTTTAAAATAGCAATAGCTAAAATTAGTATCACTAATCCTGCTACATAGTATATGTTAGAAGATGTGAATGGACAACCGATAGCTGGAGGATTTTAGGAGTATGAGTTCTGCAAGGTCTAGGTAATAAACTCAATCTCAAATGGTGGAATTGAAGGATACATCCTGGATTCAAGATGCACATGTAATTAAAATGTAAGTCAGGTTAGTCGAGTAGTTTAAGATGTTGGATTTAAGATCTAATGTCCTAATGGATGCGTGGTTTCGACACCACATCTGACACTTTCTTCTTCAATTATGATAAATAAATCGCATTCGCACATCAATTCCATTAAGCAGATAATTTTTTTCGTAGCGATATCAACCAATCAGAAGGCTGGATTTAGTTAAGTTATCTTGTATAATTTCGGTTATACCATTCATAATACACAAAATCGTTATTCAGGCCACGTATTAATCAGTGTTATCGTTTTGGCGTTTTCAATTTTGAGTTGTCAGCTGTCATTATCATTCCATTTCCAACAAGTTTTTTAGGATACGCATTAAATACATTTTTAGTGTAATTCCCTTATTAATATTCATGGTATAATCTAATCGAATACTCACTCGACGACTTTAAAAATTATCCAATACTTTTGCTTGCGAACTCAACGGGTTGCTTTGTAGAAACGCCACTCGCCTTCGGCTCGTGTTGTTTCTAAGCAATCCGTTGATAATTCATAGTCATCTCGTGGTATTATTACTGATAATACAAAATCGATTATACTAGAGCAACTTCACTAGGAAATGCAATACATAACTTTTGTCAATTTGATGTTGTTTTCATGGAGACGTCTTTCAGCTTGGTTAATACGATATTTATGTTGTGTAGCCTTCTCAGTTTTCCGTTATTTGGAAAATTCCTGATTGCCAGCTCGCCTTGGAATTTAATAGACTGTATGAATTGTAGGTTTCACTGAATTATACACACGTTGAAAAGCCGGAAATATGTTACTTTATTAGCAATAAACAACACATTGAACACAAATATTTGAACATTTACAAGAATTAGCTTTCGGAGTGCGGACCGGTTCGCATGCTGCCACGTTGACAGATGGATCGTAAGTGAGGTGAACGGCGAGGCAAAGCCCGCTCGACCTTCTACTGCGCACAGTATTGATTCAGAATGCAAGAGAGGCGGCAAAAGTTTATAAAGTCCTTAACATACCGCCCGCCTTGGAAAGGGTAACCTTTCAAATAAAACAGTACAGAGTTGACATGTAAAAGCTAGAGTAAAACATGTAACATGAACACACATATATACAAAGCATAATAGTACATGGATCTTAATCTAGTACAAGAAAACCCGAACAATGGGGAGCCAAAAGGCTTTACGAAAACTGCGCTGAACGCTAACGCACTATTTCACAACACTAGGTAGAGGGCACAATTTAGCGAAGGATCGCTTCACGATCCCTGACACAGTGTT